>CM055404.1:149339376-149377290 GCA_029228625.1 Pseudolycoriella hygida | reverse complement strand
TACGGTGGAAGTGGAAAACGGCGAACGTTGAATACGGGGGAAGTGGAATACGGGGGAAGTGGAATACGGGGGAAGTGGAATACGGGGGAAGTGGAATACGGGGAACGTTGCATACGTTCCACGGAGGAAGTGGAGTACAGGGGAAGTTGAAACAAACAACGAAAAAAAATATGGCTCTCTGAATAGACAACACGCGAAAATGATAAAGCCTGCGTAGCCCCTAGGGGCGGGGGTTTCGACTACGTAACCTACCCTTTAATGTTAAAGCGAAAATGATAAAGCCTGCGTAGCACCTAGGGGCGGGTGTATTTACTAGTGCATTTATGTTCTTCACATAATAGATAATCTTTATGGTTTTCTGGAACTATTTTATTTAGATTAGTTATACCCTCAATGTCCCAATTCCTGAATATTTTGCCTGTATACGGTTGACTAATATTTTAAATTTGCAATTAAAATTTTCCTAATTTTAGTGACGTCATCGTTTTAGTCAACATGTATAAGTTTTTCCTTGTTTGTGGTGGTTAAGACATATGGTCAACTAATTGTGAATGTGTGTGTGTGTGTCAATGTGATATATAAAATGCGAAGAGAGTATGACGTCATAGTCTCCTCGTTTTGGAATCGATTTAATTATTTTCCGGGAAATTGACAAATTATTTTGATAATGTGTAATGGGAAGAATTGTCTTCTTTAACGTATATTTTCACCTAAAAATAGTTTGAAGCTATTTTGAAAAATTCACGCATGTCTATTGAGAATCTAACCGAAGACCAACAGCAATTCTCGCGGAATTGTTATCTAATAGCAAACCGGTATTACTCAATGGGACCACCTGCAGCCAATTTGAAGATTCATTAGTAGATGACGCAAGTAGTCTGGCCCGAGCAACAGGTTCACTAGAATCAAACATCTGTTCCTGCTTCTGTTCGTCATTTCCTGGAATAAAATCTTGAGGGATTTCCTCAACCAACTCTAAAATATTATTATCAATTATTTGAATATTAAATTTTTCTAACAGCTTATTTGACAAATCAGATGAAGAATACACAGACGATAAATAGGCCGGTAATGCTAAATCATCAACCTTTCGAATACCTTAACCCCCAAAATCGAAAGGAAGAGTAGCCTGATCCCAAGAAAGTTCTGACATCCTAATATTCGTAATCGCTTCAATAGTTGAACGGAAAATCTCGTCAACTTTTTTCAAATGATTACGCAATAGAAATGTCCTAGAAGTTCGCAGCAAATAATTAAACCTACAACTACCTAAAGACTTCCTGAAAATACACAAGGCGGGGTGAACATCCATTAATTTTAAGCGATCACACATTAATTCGATCGCTGCAATTTTGGATGAAAACATCTTTTCTAAACCTGACTCGAAAATTGGCGAGCCTAATATCTCAAGAGAAGACTCATCAACTTTCTTACTCTATCTATCTATCTATCTATCTATTAATCATGCCCGCAGCGGTAGCGGAGGGCGTGACGCAGTCCCCACACCCAAAAAAAACGTCCACAAACCAAAAAAAAAACGTCCACAAACCCAAAAAAAACGTCCACAAACCCAAAAAACTCCATACAAAAACCTTTGGGACAAGGAGCCATATAATAGGCGAACTTTTGAGTTTTTTCCCCTCGACCCCCTCCCCCTCCAAATTATTTTTAACTACGTCGCAGCAGCTTTCGAACAAGCCCTCACTCATCAAAAAAATTGAAAAAAAACTAAAGCTATAACAAGGCAGGCTGTTGTCAAAATTCTGCTTGAGCCAAATGAGAGATATTAATGTAAAGTAGCATCTCACTTATTCTCAACTTGATACCAGCCTGCCTCTTTGATGGCATTTCCACCACCACTTGGCACCAGGCTGCCTGCCTGACACCAGAGAATTCCCAAAATTTCGACGATAATTCATGTCGCCTTGACGAAAACACTAACGAACATTCGCATATAGAATATATAGTTAGAATAGCCAATATTTAAATACATCGCTATTCCATTTTCTTTTAAAATGAATAATTGGAACACTCATATAAATCCTCGTATAAATCAGAGGCTCTTCTACAACACCTATGATGAAGGTGTTTGGTAATTTCTCTTCGAATAAAGTCAATAACCAAATGCTAGACCATGGAACAGTGTCGCGGTGATAAAGAAAAGTTCTGAAATTTCTTAACTTTGTAAGAAGATATCAGGTTTCGTTATAACTATTTTCAATGACGACGACGAGGGTCGTATCGTTGCAACGCCAACAATATAGAAGAAGTCTAAGACGGATGGTGAGTAATTGTCTAAAGTAATGTATGATTTAGTTAAACGAATATGGAACTCGGAAGAGTTGCCCGACGAGTGGTTAGAAGGTCCCCTTTTTACTCTACACAAGAAAGGTGATAAAATCGAATGCGAAAACTAACGAGGAATTGCCTTGCTGAACACGGTTTATGAAGTTTTTGCTCAAGTACTATTCGAAATACTCAATCCGCTGGCTGAGAGAGTCATGGGGGTTATCAAGGCGGATTCAGACGAGATCAGCGAACAACTGACCAAATATTCACACTTCGTCTGATTCTGGAAAAGGGCAGAAAGTTTCAAGTCCGGACGTACCATCTTTTCATCGACTTCACACAAGCTATAGACAAGATTAAGCGTGTGGAATTGTATGCGGCGATGAAAGAGCTGGGCGTTGAAACAAAATATATTCGCCATTGGATGGCACCAGATGTCGTGTCAAGGTGCAAAACGACGTGTCAGATGTGTTCGCTGTTAGAGAAGAATTGAAGCAGAGAGACGCGCTATCCCGCTTGCTCTTTAATTTGGCTTTGGAAATCGCAATGAGACGTGCTGGTATCCAAACCAACAAAACGCTGGTGAATGTCCTGGGCTTGCCAGTCGTACACATATATTTATGTATGTACAGCCTTTCCCAACGTTCTTATTTGCATGTTTGAGTTAATCGTTTTTTAAGTTTTATTTCGAAGTCGTCAGGTCGTCCCGCATGTAAATAATTTAGTGCGTGCTTTGCGACCATGGCGATCACAATTTTCCATCGTGGGCGGCGGCGTGACCTTTTTTCGGCGTCGCGCCGGCTCGAATTGATCGGCGCACATGTCTAGTCTGCGTAGCTTTTGATGTTTATTTGAAACTTATTATAATTTCAAGGTCTTACGAAAGATAAAATGTGAAAAGACAGGACTTGTGCATAACAAAGGTATTGAAACACCTGTATTTGTCGAGTAAAACAAAACTCGAGTTGGGTTGGAAGTTCAAAAACATATTTATTATCGTATCGAACTTCCGAGGACATACATCGATATTCGCAGATGGAAAATCTATTTGGAGTTTCGTTTGAATGGTGGGAAAAAGGAAGAAGTAAAAGGCGCTCAGTTAACGCTTCGCAGTTGCTAAAAACATTAAAAAATTGCAGGTCCATTATTGGACAGTTGGCCTCTATTTGGAAGCCCTTTGCCAATTGCAAGCATTTTATTCACATACCTCATTTTCGTGTTGCATTTAGGACCGAAGTTCATGAAAAACCGGAAGCCGTTTAATTTAAAAATTGCGATAATTTTATACAATGCGCTGCAAGTGTGCTACAATGCTTACGGTCTATCGTTGGCTGTTCGTCATAAACTTTTTTGGAAATATTTATTTTCCTTCAATTGTTTCGAAAAGTCTGTTACTGACGATGTGTTCATATATCGAGTGGCTTGGATAATGACAATGAATAAGTTGTTGGACTTGGTGGATACGATATTCTTTGTTCTGTGCAAGAAACAGAGCCACGTGAGTTTTCTTCACGTACAGCATCACTTTTTAACTTTGTCAATTACGTGGGCGTATGTAAAATACTTTCCGATAAGAGAAATCATGATTGCAATGTTGTGCAACACCATCGTTCACACGGTAATGTATTTTTACTACTTCCTTGCGGCTCTCGGTCCGGCGTACAAAAAATATCTTTGGTGGAAGAAATATCTTACAGTCATGCAAATCGTTCAGTTTGTTGTAGTAATTAGCTATCTCACGGCATCGATTTGGTTAAGTTGTGATTACAATATGAAGATTGTTTATCCATTTATTTCTTATGGCATTTTTAATTTGTTTTTATTTGTAAAATTTTTCGTGAAAACTTACAATTCCGAAGAGCTGTTGAAAGACAAAGTTTCGATATGTGGAAGTTTGCAGTTCAGCCACAACTATACAGAAGATTTGGAACAGCAGCATGGAAGGAAAGGGGAGGAACACACTTCCACTAACTATAAGAAACGATCGTAATAGAGAAATGAGCTTGTTGATTGGATTTCATTAAAGTTATTTTTGTGTTAATTGATAATGCCGTTTTACAATAACTCTCTTTCTATGGCGACTTTGTACATGCATTGCATAATCCATTTAACCAAATTCTTCCGATTTGACAGATCGGACTTCCTTCGGAAAGCCTCAGGAAACATAAACGCAAAAAGAAAAACGCGTTTAACTGAACTGAAGCTACTTAAATTTTTTGTAATAAAGTTTATTGCAAAATTTACTTTCACTGCCCAGCCCCCAGCGATCGTCGCAGCATCCATGTAAAGCCTTTGTAATGTCTTTGTTTGTCGTCGACGGAATACGCAAACTATCATTTTCTCTCCTTAATGAAATTTATATTTCAAAAATTTAAAAACTTGTAGATATAACATCAATTTGAGCACCTAACAATGTGAGTTTTCTTAGCAAAAAATTTTTTCCTTTCGTCTTTGTGTGAAATGTGACGTACATTTACAATTACATTTTAGAGAAAATAGTTTCAGGATTTCTTGAAGTATCTACGTTGATCCTATTTTTAATATGGTGCAGGGGAGAACATTAAGGCCATCAAAACCAATGGTCTCAGACGTACTTATGGAAGAAACTTTTTTGAATCTGAACGCCTGGACTCAGGATTCTAAAGCTGAGTCTCTACAAGGGCCCTACGTGTTTTTTGTGCATAGCTCGAGTAAATCTTTTCCGATTTCCAAAAACTTTTTTTTGTTTAAAAACGGTCTGGACATGGCCGACAATTTATGGAAGAAACGTTTTTGATCTTGAGCCCTTGGACTTAACTAGGGCACTAAAAACGAGTCTTTGCTAGGGCCAAACTTTTCATGTAAACTCGAGTAAATCTTTTCCGTTTTTCAAAAAAAAACGTCTGGGAACGCCTAACAATGGAAGAAATTTTTTTTTGCTAGGGAGGCGGACCGACTAGGGCCCTACTTGTTTTTTATACATAAATCGAGTAAACTCCATCCGATTTTCATGATTCTTTTTCAATTCGATAGGTAATCAAAGCCTTAAGAGCATCCAAAAAAAAATGTGGGCCAAGGTCGAGCTTATGATGGCCGCTAATTAGGGTGGATCGATCTAGACAATATATTTTCGAAAAATTCAAACATTTTGAGAATTATGAGTGATAGGAGATCGGTGTCAATGGCAAACTTTTTTGCCTATGGAAGTATGGGTCAGAGGCCTTTTCTAAGTGTTCTAGGTCAGTTCTAATATCGGCGGTAGTACCAATAACATTTTTTGAAAATATGTCTAAAAAAAGTTTTATTACTTCTTTTTTAAACTATTTTATGTTTTCTTTATTTTTAGGGGTTTCTTGAACATTTGTAGAGACTTCTACACCGTTTCTTCGGACGGGTTTTTCAATCTTGCCCTTTCGGCAACTTCCAATCCTATTTAATGTGGGCGTCATTTCATACACTTCAGACACGGTGCTGCTGAAAGAGAAAAAAGACACCCAAAAATTTGTTGTGGTTTTTGAAAAAGTGACTCCAATAAAGTTCAAAACAGGTTTCACTTGATCCCAATCAGATCCTTCTCCATGAATCTATACGAGATTTTCGATTTTTTTTTCATCCATAGGGCTGATTTCTTTTTAAAAAATTTTCGATTTCTTCTGTTTTTCCCTACTGAAAAGTTTTTAATATTTGAGAAACTTGGAAAAAAATTATTTTGGAATTTTTCGGAAAGGATTTAGAGATCGCGCAATCGCAGAATGTGCTCTTTTGGTCATTTTGGAGCGTTTTTGGCACCTAACTCTCACAAAATCATCAAATTGGCTTTATGATATTTTTAATGCAAAGCCACATAAATTTCTTTTCCAACGACGCCCCACATGAGAAATTTGATAAAGGCTTGGATTTTCGGCATCGATTACAGTTTGCCGATTTTTGCTACATTTCAGTCACATGGTGGGTTTTGAGCTCCACTCCTCACGCGTTAACTGGAAACTTCAAAAAACAATTTTTCCTGGAAAGCACAGTTTGTAACCCTTCCAACGATACCCGATATGAGATATTTGGTGATGGATTGGATTTTTGGTGACTGTTAGTGTTCGAGCACTTTTCACGTCCTTTCCGGCAATTTTGAAGTTTTACGACCTCCATACTTCAATCGGAAGAGATTGATGTCTTAAAGAAATTTTTTCTGAAAAGCCACCATCATTACCTTTCCAACGACACCCCACTTGAGAAAATTGTTGAAAATTTGAATTTACGGCAGCTATTTGAGTGAAGCTAATTTTTCCTAGTATTTCGCTGCTCTAGCCATCACCTCCACTCAAATGGCCGTCGTAAATTCAAATTTCTCATGTGGGGTGTCGTTGGAAAGGCAATGATAGTGGCTTTCCAGAAAAAGTTCCTTTAAGACATTAATTCCTTCCGACTGAAGTCTAGAGGTTGTAAAACTTCAAAATTGGCGGTAAAGACGTGAAAATTGCTCGAACACTAACGTCGCCAAAAATCCAATTCATCACCAAAATCTCATATCGGTTGTCGTTAGAAAGGTCAAGGCCGGGAAAAACTGTTTCTTGAAGTTTCCAGTTAAGGCGTGAAGCGTGGAGCTCAAAATCTACCATGTGACTGAAAGGTAGCAAAAATCAGCAAACTGTAATCGACGCCGAAAATCTAATTCTTTATCAAATTTCTCGTGTGAGGGGTCTTTGGAAAGGAAAATCCAATCCATCACCAAATATCTCATATCGGGTATCGTTGGAAGGGTTACAAACTGTGCTTTCCAGGAAAAATTGTTTTTTGAAGTTTCCAGTTAAGGCGTGAAGCGTGGAGCTCAAAATCTACCACGTGACTGAAAAGTAGCAAAAATCAGCAAACTGTAATCGACGCCGAAAATCCAATTCTTTATCAAATGGCTCATGTGGGGCTTCGTTGGAAAGGAAATTATGTGGCTTTTCATTAAAAATATCATAAAGCCAATTTGATTGATATTGTGAGAGTTATTGGAAAAAACTCTCCAAAACAATTCCAAAAAAATGTTTTCCAAGTTTCTCAAATATTAAAAACTTTTCAGTAGGGAAAACCAGAAGAAAACGAAATTTTTTTTAAAAAAATCAGCCCTACGGATGAAAGGAAAATGAAAATCTCGTATAGATACATGGGGAAGGATCTGATTGGAATCAAGTGAAACCTGTTTTGAACTCTATTGGAGTACCTTTTTCGAAAACCACAACAAATTTTTGGGTCTCTTTTCAAAAAAACTTTTTTCTCTTTCAGCAGCACCGTGCAGAGTTATGTAATATTTACTTAGATACGATCGAGTCTTTTTGCAACATATATTTAGTTTGCCACATCTATTTTGATGAGTACGAGTCCTATCGGCGTTAACAGCTCTAAAATCAGAGCTACGACCTTATCTGCAAGAACGGATTTTCTCCGCTGCCTACAACAAACCAAGCTGTTAGAGCGTCATATCTTTAACTACGTTAGACGTGACCGGGAAATATAGCTGACAGGGCCCAGCCTACCGGGAAATATAGCTGACAGAGAAATTTAGCCCACCGGGACGTCGTGCGGCTCACCAGGAAATTTAGCCCACTGGGAATTCGAGCGGCTCACCGGGAAGTGCAGCTGACAGGGAAATAAAGTTGATTGGGAGGTAGGGATGTATAGCTGACTGGGAAGTACAGCTGACCGGAAAATATAACTGACGGGGAAGTATAATTCATCGAGGAATATAACTGAGCAAGAATTATAGGTCATCGGCGTGTGTGAAGATTGTGTGGAGACTTTCTGATGAAGGTGGAAAATTACTGAAAAATAGGAAATGACTTTAAGCTAAAAATGTTAACTAATGGTTAAAAAAAGGAAATGATTAAACGACCGGAACGGTTATGATTTTGGTCGAGATTTCAACGACTTTGTTGAAAAAAATTCTAAAAAATTTCGCTTGATCCGCTCACAATTTTTAATGAAATATTGATCAATATTTTAACAACTCCTTTGAAATTTTGATTGAGATTTTGACGAATTAGTTTAAAAAACCCGCGATTCTTAAGCATTTATTATCCTGACAATAAACAAGACTCACAAAAGAAACATAAATCACAACAAAAACCTCTAAAAAGGTAAAGTGTGACGCAGCCCGAAAGTCCGCTTCCAAAATTGATGATATCGCTTGAGGTGACGCTATCGCTGATAATGCGCAGAAGTTTGTTTGAATAGAACCTTGCGTTCAAAGTTTTGATTTCCTGTGTTAAAAAAATTGCGGACCCACCGCGGAATAATTTTTTAATACTTTCAGTTTTTACATGCAAAAATTTAAATTTACTCTAAACAATCTACGCAATAGGAAACAAAAGTCAAATTTTTGCAGCGCAAAAACTGAAAGTACATAAAAATTATTTCGTCGTTGCGTCCGGCATTTATGACGCAATTTTTTAACACAACGTAATTTTGTTTTAAAAAAAAACGCAGTAATTTTTTCAGGAAATCAAAACTTTGAACACAAGGTTCCATTCAAACAAACTTCTGCGTATTAGGGGCTGTCCCTAAATTGCGTAACGCCCTCTAGGGGGGGGGGGGGGGGGGTATAAGAATTTGTTTGTAGAAATGTTACGTAAAAAACACTTTTACAACCAAAAAATTATATTTTTCATTTATTTAAAATCGCATACTAAAAACTTTTTTGTGATCATCTGTTATATGCTTTTCACTTGGTTACGCCACCAATGCTATTGTACCAACTTATCTTTATCTATTTTTGACAAATCATAAGATAACACGTTGAACGTCATAACATTTGCTTCTTTTTGTTAAAAAATAAATTCCTCAGTTTTGTTACGTAACAGGCAGGGGGGGGGGTTCGAGTAATTGTTACAGTGTGTGACAACGACGGTAAGTGGCCAAAAATGTGTTACGTAATTTAGGGACAGCCCCTTATCAGCGTTAGCGTCACCTCAAGCGATATCATTAATTTTGGAAGCGGACTTTCGGACTGCGTCACACTTTACCTTTTAAGAAGTTTTTGTTGTGATAACAGTCGTTTTGGAAGTTTTCAGTTGTTGGAAAAATTTCTATTTTTTGAAAAAAAATTTCTCAGGAAAGAAAATTTTCTCAAAAAAAAAAATTTCTCCGAAAAAAATTGCTCACCAACACCTTCGGCTACCATCGGAACACTTCGTATCACCTTCGGCTACCTTCGGAATACTTTGTGTCACCTTCGCCTTCCTTCGGAACACTCCGTGTCAACTTCGGCTACCTTCGAAAAACTTCACGTCAACTTCGGCTACCTTCGGAACACTTCGTGTCACCAATTCTTCCCACTGATTCATATAACTTTCCTGAAGAAACCAACTGTCTAGGTATTCTTATACAGAATTTAGCAAAAAATCCAAGATGGCGTCACCAAACTCCACCAAACTCTATAACTTTCCCGAAGAAACCAACTCTCGAGCTATTGTCACTCCGAAGCTAAAATTCGAAAACTCCGAGCATTACCTAAAAAACCCTCAAAATTGACCACTTTTCCACATGCCACGGCTTTTCCAGAATTTTCCTGGAAAAGCGGCATATGAAATTTTTCATCTGGGGCCGAGACTGACAATCCGTGAAAATTTCAGGAAGATCGGCTGTCTAGTTTTCGAGATCGAAAATTATTTATAGATAAAACATAGAACATAGATAGATAGATATATAGAAACCGACAGATCAGATAAACAGTTTCCATAATGATGAGAACAATAGAAAAATTATTTCTCCATACAAAAATGTAATTTTCAAACTCGATATCTCAGCCAATTTTCAACCGATTTTAATGAGTGAGGGCTCGTTTGAAAGCTTTAATAATTTTAATAATTTGGAGGGGGAGGGGGGAGAGTGGAAAAAACTCAAAAGTTCGCCTATATATGACTCCTTTTCCCAAAGGTTTTTGTATGGAGTTTTTTGGGTTTGTGGACGTTTTTTTTGTGGTCTGGGGACTGCAGAAGATGAAATCAAGAAGAGGAGACCCATTCACATAGCACAACTGCCAAATTTCGAGGAAGTTGAGTTGACCGAAAGTAGTTTACGAAACTTTGTTTAGATGGAATTGGTAAAGTAAGTCTAGAAAGAAAAATGTGAAGCATATTCTTTTGTATGACGCAAATGTTTTATTAAAAGAAAGAAAATTATTTTTGGTAATGATCACGAGTTTTGAAGTCAGTTCTAGAAGAAGATGAGTTGCGTCACATTTCCGCTTTCATCTACGAAACAAAAACCTTAATTTTTGAAAACGTTCACTCCGCTCTGGCCGCAAACAATCGCTCTTATTGGAATTCATCATATTCTTCCCTCGGATAACAAAAACAACCAATAACATACTATAAAAGGTTCTTGTTTCCATTGACTGCATTTTATAATTTCAATTTAAAAATAACTTACCTTGCGATTGTGCCGTTACATTAACACGGTTTGTATAACTATCTATATGAGAGTGTAAACTGTTTCTTAAGTAATTAACACACACACAAACCCTGGAACACGCATATATTTTTAGTCTGTTTACTTGTCTCATTAATTTAATGGAAACTAAAATATTCTTTATCTCCATTTGATGTTAGGAGAATGAAATATTAGACGCATGAAATTCGCCAAATTAACTTACAACAATTTGTGAAATGATTCGAAGTTTCTATGCTCACGCGTAGTTTTTAGATGTCTTTTCCTTCAAGTCATAGGCTGCGGTATAGGGATTTGTGATAGTGTGCCCGTGGAAAGGGCTCCTTGAATGTACAAATCACGCAGTTAAAACTTAAAAGCACTTAACAGCCCCAACGGCAAGGAAATCCATTAAGTGGATAGTTTCTTCTATTAAGCAGGCTGCGTAATAAATGATACAGATGTAAACAACAGAATCCAAAAAGCATATCATTAATTAACGTATGGAACTCTGAGAACTTTAAAAGACTCCTGAACTACTGCTGTAGGGAAACAAGACAAACTTCAATGATCGGGAATAAAATGCGAATTAAATATGATTTTCAAACAATGATATGCGGAAAGCAACCAACTCTGACGAATTACAATGAAGAAATGTATAATTTGCACATTCTACACACTCACACGTTCCATCACTTTCAGTTTTTTTGTCATTGTTATAACAATAGAAGATCAGCTAAAAAAGAGAAAAATAGAAAAAGAGTCAAGTGTGCAAATTATAAATTTCTTCATTGTAAATATCTAATTCATTTGTTGAAAGAGGTCATTATTTGCGAAAATGTAGACTTAGCCTTAACTGCATTGTACTAGGAGCAGAGGAGGGTGGATGTCGTCAGCCCCCTCCGATTCCGGATAATGACAGACGACATCCACAAGTGATAGTGACCGATGGTAACCCGTTTTGAAAGAAGCAGGAACAGTAAATTAGTAAGTAATGGAATAAGAAGAAAGTTTTGCGAGTGAACTACTTTTACAATTGGAAAAATGATATTGATGATTCATTCGGCTGACCCATATTTTTGTATGTAGACAAAAACAAACAGAAAAAGCGTATAATATCCTCACGGAACAAGGTACAATTGAATAACTATTCATAAATTTAAAATCAACACTTACAGAGTCGAGTGTCTAACGCTTTAATTTATTCATCATTCTCGACTAAATATGGGCGATGTCAGGACATTTATTGGTAGACTCGACACTCCTAGGTTATACGAATGTATTTTGGAAATATTTTTTGCATTTAAAACGTTCAAAAGCCACAAATTTTAGAGAGTTTGGAAAATAAACGACATTTTTGATGCGTTTTGAAAAGTGCATCGTAAATGGAGTACAAAAACTTATAGTGTCAACCCAACCGGCACAAAGTGCATTAAGAGCGAATTACTTAAAAGTTCGGACACCATACAATTTAGTTTAGACACAACCCCATGACTGTTGTCATCTATACAGTTAAGCGAAATTTTCGAAGATATCTGAAACACCAACCGTCGTATACTCGAAATTGATTCAAATTTTGAAAGGCATGTTACCCGCGCTGTCATCTGCGAAAGCTGACATAGCGCTAATTTCGAACTTAGCAGTCAATATTTTTGAACGTTTTATTGAAAGAAGAAGAAGAAAAAAATGGTTCTACTTTGTTTTCATATCGATTCCAAATTAATTTTAATAAATAAAAAGTGTGTGGACAATAAATCGAAAAACCAGAACCAAGATCTGGAAGGGAATTTTTGCAAAAAATTTTCATAAATAGTAGCTTCAATACAATATACAAAATAATAATAGAAAAGTGGAAGTGTTTGTAAATCTGGAAATGTTTGCAAGGGTTATAGAAAATATTTTTTAAAGTGAAAAATGTTAATTGATGGAAAAAGTGCAACCAACACTTGATGAAATAAAATTTAAAGTTTTTTTTGGTTCTTAATCGTGTCTGGAATCTTCGTATTTATGGAGATTTTTGGAAGTGTTCAAACGCAAATTTCATTGACGTTGCAGAAGAGGTGCTTGAGGCACGTATGTAAGCTACCACAGCGCCATCCTACTACTGTCTTGTTTAGAGTTCAGTGTCCCAATGTCCTGAACTTAGGCAATCTCTTTCAATTGAGCGCATGTAGTTTCACGCATAATAGCACTACACATTCAAAGAAACCTTACATAGATATATAAATAACAAGAAATCGCAGACGGCTCTACAACGACATTTGTAAGGTTTTGAAGAAGATATTTGTAAGGTTTTAAAAAAGACATTTGTAGGGTTTTGAAAAAAACGCATTTTTAAGGTTTTGAAAATAAAATTTGTAAGGTTTTAAAAAAATGACATTTGTAAGGACCCGAAGGGCATAAAACACGTGTTTTTAGTCGGACAAGGGCGTCGCGATGTATTTTCGTTGAAACACTCTCGGAAAACCGCAAATCCGGTTTAACATGTACAAGTAACGCTCAACGTGAAGTTAGCTGCAGTTGCGACCGAAGCTAAATCACAACAAAAACCCTTTTTAAAAGGGAAACGTGACGCAAGTCCTCGTCCCTTCTTCTAAAACAACTGATATCAATTTGGGTGACGCTTACAGCTTCGGAACGCAAAAAATTCTTTTGAAATATTTTCACTTTTGATTAAAAAATGCGACACAAATGCCGAACCTCCCAACGTAATAATTTTTCTGCTCTGTCAGATTTCGCACGCCAAATTTGACTACCCGTACGCCACACATCACGAAACAGAAAAACTATAACATTGGGAGGTTCGGCATTTGTAACGCATTTTTTTAATCAAAAGTGAAAATATTTCAAAATAATTTTTTGCTTTCCGAGGCTGTAAGCGTCACCCAAATTGATATCAGTTGTTTTGGAAGAAGGGACGAGGACTTGCGTCACGTTTCCCTTTTAAAAAGGGTTCTTGTTGTGATATCAGTTGTTTTGGAAGAAGGGACGAGGACTTGCGTCACGTTTCCCTTTTAAAAAGGGTTTTCGTTGTGATTGTAATGTTTTGCATTATTTTGAGCCGCCGCTGCCGCCGAACCGAAGCGCGGCGGCTAGTACTTACATTGGCGAAAATGATCCCCTCAACCTCCTCTACAACATATCAAAAGTTTTTTTTTGAGCCGCCGCCGCCGTCGCCAAACCGAAGCGGCGGCTACTACTTCCATGGGCGAAAATAATCCCCTCAACTTCTCCTACAACATATAAAAAGTTTTTTTTGAGTCCTCGCCTATTTTCCGCCATTTTGGCGGTCACCCTGATACACTACACACCCAACCCAACAACTTTCCCTTTGACATCTCATACAAAATGTACTATCATACACACTACACACACAAACACATTCATATGGGCTTTATATGGCGCCTTCTAAGAGCCCTGGCGCCCAAACGAGGCCGGTACTCCCCCCCTTTTTTAAATTCTCACACGACGTAGAATGCCCACCCGAAGGTCCCTGCAAAATTTCAAGAAAAGTTATCGAGCCGTTTTCGAGCAAGAGTCAAAAAAGCGGTTTTTCACAGTTTTTCATACAAATGGCCCAGGAACTTAGCCACTAACTAACTAACTAATCCTACTTTAGTTTGCATTAACTTTGGCTTCTATGAAACAACACTTTTTGTATAGGAAATGATCATTTTCTAAAGGTCGTATCTTCGGATCCACCGAACCGATTTTAATGAGTGAAAAGACACTTCGCCTTATAATTTTCCGTAGAATCCAGGAAAAATATTTTCTGAGGGGTACGTCGCAAGGGGGGGGAAGTTAAAACTTAGCTGTATATATGGTTCCAAAGTCTACGAAAAAAAATTTTCCTAATTTTTTGTTCGTATGGGGACTTGCGTCACGGGCGCATCGCTATCGCGCGCCCATGATTCATTGCAAACAAAATCAGCTGATTATTGAAATTTTCAATGAAGTCAGCTGATTTTGGTAAATTTATTAATGAAATCAGCTGATTTTGTTTGCAATGAAGTTAGCTTCGGTTGCAACTGCAGCTAAGTTCACGTTGAGTGTTACTTGTACATATTAAAACAAAAGACTGTCACCCCCCGGGCACCAGGCTGTCTACTTAAAATATTCTACTGTCAACATAGAGGACAGCAGCAGCCTGGCGGCAAATTGAAACTTATATGGCTTTTAATATTCTTTACTGCTGTTACAATGACTTTAACAGGCTGCTCCAATAAGAAAAACCCTGAAATTGCTTACGTTCGGGTCTACAAACGTCAGAAAAAATCATGCAAATGTGAGGAAAACACAAAAACTATTATTCCTTGTTTCTGATTTGTTTTGATACCAGAGAGCGAAACGTTCATCGAAATCAAAGCAATTCTCTATCCAATTTGTGTATCAAAAAACACAAACTGTGATGTTCAAAGCGAATAGACTACAACCGGTCGTAGCTGTATTGATTTGGAACTGAGCCAATTTTGTAAGTAACAAAAACTCTTCTTTCACTTGACTTCAATACGAGAAACCTAAAAGTTACACGAAATTTGTCTGGAAAAAAATATTCAAAACAAAATATTACACTGGATTTATCAGAAGCATCTTTTGCCGGGGACGATAGTATTAGCGAATATGTGGAAGAGATATATTTGCAAGAAAAAACTATCACATCGATACCGCTGTGGATATTCGAAATAGTTCATTTAAAGTTTTTACATTTGGCAGACAATAAAATCGTTTATATTCCACACGAAATTGCATTGCTGCGAAATCTAGAGTTTTTCGACATATCGGGAAATTTAATCGAAGAAGTGCCGATAACTATTGGTGAATTAAAACGACTTAAAGTTCTGAACGTGAGCAGAAATTTGATCAAATACTTACCGAGTGAAGTTGGCAGACTTGGGTCTTTAGAAGTGTTAGCCGCTGCACAAAACCTTTTGAGTTCCATTCCCGAAGCGCTGGCCGAGTGCAAATGTTTGAGAGAAATATTTTTGGATGATAATTTGTCAATCAAACGAGTGCCGAGTCGAATTTTTGCTCTTCCATTTCTGAAAGTAGTTTGCATAGATCGATGTAGTCTTGTTCATTTACCGTACGTGAAATGTGTGACGCTGACAACGTTACGAATGTGCGAGAATTACTTTCTCACTCACATTCCTTACTACTACGAAGCGTTCATCACTAATGACTACGCACATCAAATCTTATTCGACTTGAAGTAAGTTGCTTATTTTTCTGTTAATGTCTAACTTCGACTGAATGGGTCACTATTCCAGGCAACCGCTCATGGACCGTAGTTTCACTCAAATTGAAACGGTTAATGAGAAACGGATATTAGTCCTTCCCAATCAACTGACAACCATTTACCCGCACAACGCATCGAGACAACCGCAAAGCCTATTCCAATTATGCTCGAGTGCAGCGCATAAATTTTTTGGCTACAACGAATTATTTGATGGATTGATTCCACCATTGATTGCCGAATTACTTAAATATGGACCGGTTGCCCGGTGTGGAGGTGCTTTCTGTGACGCGTATCTTTTCCATGAGAGCTACATACTGCTCCTACGAAGAAATCATGGAAGGAACGATTACGCCATCATTAGCCATTTATTTTGTTCGAAAGACTGTCTAGACAAGTGGTTCGACGACAAATCGTTTTTTTATAGAAAAATTGAGTGGAAATATGTTCGATTTGGTGGTGAGAAAAAGAGATGAGAGCTTCCAGCTTGATATTTCCACAAAAACATTATTCAAAATGAACGCATAATCAACAGTCAAAATTGTTACTAATTCCTTTATCGCAAAAAAATCGCTAAAGTTAGTGTGATGTATCACCACTTTGTGAGATTTTTTTTCCTCTCGATTTGACTGTCACGATATTTCACGGCTACCGAACCGACGCGACGCATTAAAAAATTTTTGTATCTTCATAGGTCATAGGTCATAGGTGGTAACGTGATACTAAAGAAGTTTTCTTTGAGATACCAATCCGAAATGTCAATGTATCAAACGAAATAAATGCAAGTTTCTTCTTCAACGCTAATGACCTTTCGATATATTAGGTTGATCATGATCATCCTTTGAGCCTTGCGACATTCTCGGGTGTCGAGGATCGGTCAAGAGAACATTGAAACCTTCTTTCTTGTTCACCATGCTCTCGTCTCCCCGGAAGCGCCTCACAGCACTATTTCGGGGATGAGCTGCGCTTACGCACCTGCACTCTCACTCTCTACCTATGCTGCTACCTCTCTTCGCTGATCATCTCTCCATGCTCTTTGCAGCTTTTCCATTATCTTCGCGATTACGTTATTTCCCGCTTTCCACACATCCTCATGGCGACACATCTCCGAAATAATGTTGTTGGCATTTACGTCTGACTTACTCACAGCTTACTCACTTACTCATATCACACACTTACTCATATCGCTCCTGTCCGAAACGGGGGCAGGCAAATATTATTACATGAGGAGAATCATAAGATTGTGCAACGTTTCGTTTCAACTCTTTCAACCAAAAAACCGGTTTTACATGAGGAAAATACAAGCGAATTCGTCAAAAGAGCGATAAAAGAGAAAGTGAAAAGTTGCACAATTTTATGATTCCCCTCCTGTACGTGCTTCGCAGTTTGTTCTTCTTTGTCACGAGTCTATTCGCACCTAACTACACTACACCTCAATGCTGCACCTCGGTGCACCTCACTACACTACATTTCGGTGCACCTTACTACTAGATGAGGAAAAGAACAAGAATGTAGCTTTCATATAGTGCACCTTAATCTTACTACACGACCGTATAAGATATGTGGTTGTTTTCATGAATTGAGGGAAACATCTTATATACTGAAGTATGTGTTTCATTCGAGGGGTGGTGCACTTCATTTATTCCATTTATTCTTTTATTCCATTTATTCCCAAAATTTTTTTTTGTTTCTGCGAAATATCTGAATCAAGCACATCACAAGTTAGAAAACACGTTAGGGAACACGCCACTCCAAGAAGTCTATGTAAAAAGGGATGTAACTACACACCATTTGCTACAAAAATAATCATCACAATTTCAAACAACGATGTTGGTAAAGCATTTCAGCTTAGCAGTTCGGTCTGTAGGGTCTAACTCGCGCTACGAGATTTTGTGGTTTTTCATGGATATTTCTTCAATTATGAGATTTTCGTGATGTGTTGAAGAGAAATAGGGGGAAATTTTGTTGTCCTGGATGTATCGATACAATACCTGTCCTTAGCAAATGGGCTGACCCAAAGGTCGGACATAAAAACTATTTTTTTTTGCTTGTGGTAAAGAAATCTCAGTGGATCATTTTTGCCTACATACGTATGGATCGGTCGTAAATTGCCAGCGTGAACAACGTACGTGCGACCTGCTTGAAGAGTTCTGAAGAGCTAAAGTGAAGAGTCTTTTTGCATTGCCTTTTATAACCCAAATCTAAATTCGAATGGGAAGAGAAAGCCACAAGGGAAACATAGAGACTCAGCGAACCCCTTTGTTAATTGCAATAGCTTTATGTTTTCACCCTTCCTGTCCGTCCGTCTGTACACTACACCTCTGCAACTGGTTGCGCCTAGCTGCGCCTTCCTGCACCTCACTGCACTTTTTTTTATAAGGGTGGGGAAATCTTCAATGACCTACCAACTAAAACTCCTTCCTTACTCTCCATGCTCTCTTCTCCCCGGAACCGCCTCACAGCATTACTTCGGCGAGTGGCTTACTCTCGCACTTACTCTCTAATATCAACTGGAAGTCTTCTTTGATAGTCTCTCCATGAGCTTTGCAGCTTCCATATTATTTTACTTGACATCTCGTACCGCCTTATCATGGGCGCGCGGTAGCGATGCGCCCGTGACGCAAGTCCAAATACGAACAAAAATTTCGGAAAATTTTTTTTCGTAGACTTCGGAACCATATATACAGTTAAGTTTTGACTTCCCTCCCTTGCGACGTACCCCCCGGAAAATATTTTTCCTGGATTCTACGGAAAATTCTAAGGCGAAATGTCTTTTCACTCATTAAAATCAGTTCGGTGGATCCGAAGATACGACCTTTAGAAAATGATCATTTCCTATACAAAAAGGGCTGTTTCATAGAAGCCAAAGTTAATGCAAACGTAGGATAGTTAGTTAGTGGGTTAGTTACTTAATTAGTTAGTTAGTTCCAGGGCCATTTGTATGAAAAGCCACTTTTTTGGCTCGTGCTAGAAAACGGCTCGATAACTTTTCTTGACAGCAGGGACCTTCGGGTTGGTATTCTACGTCATATGAGATTTAAAAAAAAAGGGGGGGGGGGTACCGGCCTCGTTTGGGCGCCAGGGCTCTTAGAAGGCGCCATATAAAGCCCATATGTATGTGTTTTTGTGTGTAGTGTGTATGATAGCACATTTTGTATGAGGCAATGGTTGTGTGTTCGAGATAGAGGTTTGGTGTCAAAGGGAAAGTTGTTGGGTTGGGTGTGTAGTGTATCAGGGTGACCGCCAAAATGGCGGAAAATAGGCGGGGACCCAAAAAAAAAACTTTTGATATGTTGTAGAGGAAGTTGAGGGGATCATTTTCGCCCATGGAAGTAGCAGCCGCCGCGCTTCGGTTTGGCGGCGGCGGCGGCTCAAAATAATGCAAAACATTACAATCACAACGAAAACCCTTTTTAAAAGGGAAACGTGACGCAAGTCCTCGTCTCTTCTTCCAAAACAACTGATATCAACTTTTGTGACGCTTGCAGCTTCGGAACGCAAAAAATTCTTTTGAAATATTTTCATTTTTGATTAAAAAAATGCGTCACAAATGCATCAAAAATGAAAATATTTCAAAAGAATTTTTTTGCGTTCCGAAGCTGCAAGCGTCACAAAAGTTGATATCAGTTGTTCTGGAAGAAGGAACGAGGACTTGCGTCACGTTTCCCTTTTTTGTTGTGATTACTTCTTCCACGTCAGAGTACCCTGTATTCTTATTTCTCCCACCCATCTGTTTTAAGATTTTCACGAGCTCCTTTACTAGCCTAGAGGTCATACCAATGTCGAAACGTTGGACACGATGAGTTAATAACAAAAGAAACCAGGAAATGTCTTTGTAATTATCTCACTTTATCAAATAGCTGGGCAATTCCATTGGTAGGTTGCGAGGGAACCATGTGTTCTTGCTAAACCGTGCACATACGAGATTTGTGTTGTATGAAGAAAATTCCTCTGTAGGTTCAATGTACAACTCCTTCATGCGAAAGAAGTCCAACCTTTGCATTTTTAGCCAGAAGACGGTTCCCTCGTAACACATTTTCCAACTTTTCAATGGGATGGCCCAGCTACAACTAGGGCCACCGATCTCAGTCCCAGCCCTAACAATTTCAATGGCATAACAAAAACGTTTAATTTTCTCACTTTTCCGTTTCAATAGAAAGTCCTGCAGAAAAAGTTTTCACTTCTACAATTTTGAACAAACGTTAAAATGCTCTCTCTCTAATTATCTTTTAGTTAACAGAACGCTAACAGAATTTTCAAAGACTTTTTGTATTTTTGTTTCCAAAAAAGGTTGCGAGGGAATAAAGTTAATTAAAAATACATTTTGTTGATTCCAACTTCTTGTTCACTCATCTTAAATTCCCATATGACATTATGAACGTGCTACACAAATAAAAATGGTTGCGATAAGCGAAGCTTTTAATTAATGTGTAAAATACGACACAAATAACAAAATGTTTCGTGCTGTTGTACACATCTTGAAAAGTGTTCAACGGAAAAATTATTTACCTTTTTTCTTGCTGTCTCGTACAACTATTTTCAGTTGCACCATTGAAAGTTTTTGAAACAATTTAACTTTCGAATCGGGTGCAGTACACTGTGTGGAATGTTTGACTTTCAGTGAAGAGCAACATGTTTTTTAGTTGTTGATTCGATTCAAATTCACTTGATTTGGGAACGAATTGTTGAAGCGTTGGACAGAGTTTGCTATCGTTAACGAACTTGTTCTCTATCGCATGTTACATGTTATTAATTGGAGTTTGCTGAGTTGAATGTTTCAACTTTTTATTTTAAATTAAATTCTTTCTTAAGTTGAAAAAATATAAATAAAGACATTTTTTTAAATGTATTTTGACTTACGTCTGAGCATGAATCAATTTTAATTTAATTTCGGTCCGAAATATTTGGTATGAAATAAATAAATTATTGAGCAATTCCGAGAAAGCGATTTCAAATTAAATTAAAAGACATTTTTTCTGGTTTTTCTTTTGACTCTTGCATTTCGCTTTTTTGTTTCATTTCGACACGTCTGAATTGCATATAACATGAAAGTAGAAAACGAACAGAACAGGACAAAATCACTCCGGACAAAATATCGCCGGGACTTCGTGGACACCCGAAAAAAAAAAAACAGGTGGACGAGTTAAATTACGCGCTGCAGGCGGCTTCTGCCTCAAACCCCGCTAAGGGCTCTGCCGCTTAGACACCGAAAAGGAGAATACTCTGTACTTGACCCTCCTCCTTCTCCTGCCCCTCGACCTCACTTTTTTCGATGCACAATTAAGTTCATGGCCTGCGGCGCAACCTTCTTACAATTAAATTTGTGTTTGCATACTTTAATACTCTCAGCTCTATCATGCCCGCAGCGGTAGCGGAGGGCGTGACACAGTCCCCACACCCCAAAAAAAACGTCCACAAACCCAAAAAACTCCATGCAAAAACCTTTGGGACAAGGAGCCATATATAGGCGAACTTTTGAGTTTTTTTCCCTCGCCCCCCTCTCCCTCCAAATTATTTTTAAAATAAACTACGTCGCAGTAGCTTTCAAACAAGCCCTCACTCATCAAAATCGGTTGAAAATTGGCTGAGATATCGAGGTTTGAAAATGACACTTTTCTATGGAGAAATAATTTTTCTATTGTTCTCATCATTATGGAAACTTTTTTTCTGATCTGTCGGTTTCTATCTATCTATCTATGTATCTATCCATCTATCTATCTATCTATCTATCTATCTATCTATTAATAATTTTCGATCTCGAGAACTAGACAGCCGATCTTTCTGAAATTTTCAGGGAACGTCAGTCTCGGCCCCAAATGAAAAATTTCATATGCCGCTTTTCAGGGAAAATTCTGGAAAAGCCGTGGCATGTGGAAAAGTGGTCAATTTTGAGGGTTTTTTAGGTAATGCTCGGAGTTTTCGAATTTTAGCTTCGGAGTGACAATAACTAGAGAAATGGTTTCTTCGGGAAAGTTATAGAGTTTGGTCAGGAGAATTTTTTGGGATCTTAAGAAAATGGCTGCCAGCAGTCAAACCGGCGCCATCTTGAATTTTCCCAAGCAATAAACTAGGGTTTTTTTGGTTTTCGAATTTTAGCTTCGGAATGACAATACTTAGAGAGTTGGTTTCTTCGAGAAAGTTATAGAGTTTGATCAGGAGAATTTTTTGGAATTTTCAGAAATCTGCCAAAGTGACGCCATCTTGGATTTTTGTTAGGTACAAGTTAGGCTTCTTTGGGTTTTCGAATTTTAGCTCCGGAATGATAACACTTATAGAGATGGTTTCTTCGGGAAAGTTATAGAGTTTCATCAGAAGAATTTTTTGGTGTCATAAGAAAATGGCTACCAGCTGTCATAGCGACGCCATCTTGGATTTTGTTTATGCTTTTTCGGTTTTCGAATTTTAGCTCCGAAATGACTCTACCTAGAGAGATGGTTTCTTCTAGAAAGTTATATAGTTTCATCAGAAGAATTTTTTGGTATCATTAGACAATGGCTGCCAACCGTCATAGCGGCGCCATCTTGGATTTTCGTTTATGCTTTTTCAGTTTTCGATAGCTCCGTAATGACACTACTTAGAGAGATGGTTTCTTCTGAAAAGTTATAGTTTCATCAGGAGAATTTTTTAGTGTCATAAGAAAATGGCTGGCAGCTGTCATAGCGGCGCCATCTTGGATTTTCGTTTATGCTGTTTCGGTTTGCGAATTTTATCTCCAGAATGACACAACTTAGAGAGATGCTTTCTTGTAGAAAGTTATACAGTTTCATCAGGAAAATTTTTTGGGATCAAAAGAAAATGGCTGCCAGCTGTCATAGCGGCGCCATCTTGGATTTTCGTTTATGCTTTTTCGGTTTTCGAATTTTAGCTCCGGAATGACACTACTTAGAGAGATGGTTTCTTCTAGAAAGTTATAGAGTTTCATCAGGAGAACTTTTTGGTATCATAAGAAAATTTCTGCCATCTGTTATAGCGGCGCCATCTTCGATTTTTTGCCAAATTCTGTATAATAATACATAGACAGTTGGTTTCTTCAGGAAAATTATATGAATCAGTGGGAAGAATTCGTGACAGGAAGTGTTCTGAAGGTAGCCGAAGGTGACGCGAAGTGTTCCGAAGGTAGCCGAAGCTGACAGGCAGTGTTCCGAACGTAGCCGAAGGTGACACGAAGTGTTTCGAAGGTAGCCGAAAGTGACACGAAGTACTCCGAAGGCAGCCGAAGGTGACACGATGTGTTCCGAAGGCAGCCTAGGGTGACACGAAGTGTTCCGAAGGCAGGCGAAAGTGCTACAAAATATTCCGAAGGCAGCCGAAGGTGATACGAAGTGTTCCGATGGTAGCCTAATGTGTAGGAGAACAATTTTTTTCGGAAAGAAAATTTTTTTCGGAGAAATTTTTTTTTCTTAGAAAATTTTTTTTTCTGAAAATAGAAATAAGAAAATAGAATAGAGAATAGAAATAGAAAATTTTTCACATGAAGTTTGGTTATAACAACTGAAAACTTCCAAATCTACTGATATCGCATACAAAAACCTCTTAAAAGGTAGAGTGTGACGCAGTCCGTAAGTCCGCTTCCAAAATTAATGATATCGCTTAAGGTGACGCTATCGCTGATAATACGCAGAGTTTGTTTGAAGGGAACCTTGTGTTCAAAGTTTTAATTTCCTGAAAAAATTACAGCTCTTTATTTTAAAACAAAATTACGTTGTGTTAAAAAATTGCGTCATAAATGCCGGACCCACCAGCGGAATAATTTTTCAACACTTTCAGTTTTCACATGCAAAAATTTAAATTTACCTTAAACAATCTACGCAATAGGAAACAAAAGTCAAATTTTTGCAGCGCAAAAACTGAAAGTACAGAAAAATTATTTCGTCGTTGCGTCCGGCATTTATGACGCAATTTTTTAACACAACGTAATTTTGTTTTAAAAAAAAGAGCTGGAATTTTTTCAGGAAATTAAAACTTTGAACACAAGGTTCCCTTCAAACAAACTCTGCGTATTATCAGCGATAGCGTCACCTCAAGCGATATCATTAATTTTGGAAGCGGACTTACGGACTGCGTCACACTCTACCTTTTAAGAGGTTTTTGTATGCGATTATCACTCTTTGCCTGTTTACTAACGTTTGTAATTACGGTGTTATTTGGTCCCGAGTTATTTTTCCGGTTTATTAATTTGGGGTTATTTCTGCCGAGGTTATTTTTTCCGGGTTACTTTTATTTGAGGGTTTATTTTGTCTAGAGATACTTCGTCAGATGCTTGTAATTTCGACGTCTCTGAACGGGTCGGAGTCTTATACCTTATTTTCGTTCCGCATACTGGTAAACAAAATGTGTGCCAGATAGATAAGAACTGTGATGTCACTGTTGCACTTGTCTTGACGGAAAACTCTCTATGTCAATTATCTTATAATCTTAACATTACCTTTAGTACCTGCCAACAGAAAGCGCTGATAAATGTAAAGTTGAATCGTCCAGAATGCTTAACAAAAACAAAATATGTATGCGAGTAGAATGCTCTATTTGCCATTCGCACACGTCCGTGAATTATGACTGAGGAGATAATTTTCATCTAACACGGTGAGAGAGGAGCAGAAACACGTAGAAAATCCGTTTGCACTCAAAAGAAAATAAATTGTTAAGAAAATCATCAAATTCATTGAAAATCATCAAAAAAATCATTTGAATTGCAAAAAAATCTTTGGAAATCCTTGAAATCAAAAGAAATTCCTGAAAATCCAGTAAAAATGCTTGAAAATTGACAAAGAAAATCCTTTCATTGGAAATCATTGGAAATCAAATTTCTCTAAAAAATGTACTTTTTGAATAAGTCTCTGAGTTTAAATAGTTATGAAACAAACATTAGGGCCAAAGAGGATATTACATGCACTGGCTTCAAATTAATGTTCAATTCATAGTAAAATCAAAGGTCGGTTCTAAGCTGGTGGACTTAAGGTGGGCAAATTCATTCGATTTCTTTAAGAGGAAATCCTATCTACAGGTCTGCGTACACGTATGTTTTAACAACATGAGACAACGAAGAGAGCTCGAGTCAACGATCAACATTTTTAGTTGAAAATGAAATCATAGCCAAAGTATGGAATTTTTCTAGCGCCCCAAAAATGCCAAATGTAATATAATTGAGTGTTCAATGGCAAAAACACAAGTTTAACAAGAAATTGAGATGACATGATACATTTGTGTATGTACACTGTTGTAGATGATAAATCGCATGTAACTGGAACATGATCTGTTTTATTGATGTGAAAACTCGTTAGACAACAACAGTAAAAGAAATTGCTATCTTTTTGCTCTTCTTATTGTCAAAGACAATCTTCTTAACGAAATAATTTGCCAAGCCTTTTTCCGAACAGTTACTCCATACGTAACCACCAACTAAAATCTTAATGTCAAAGAAAAACCCAAACATAAAATTCCGAGATATGGATCGCCTAATTTTGCTATAAAAACAATTTTATTGCTTCAAGAGAAATACGAAATTTAGGTCAAAGTCGTATTCTTCAACGGTCTATAATTTAAAAACTTTCGTTATCTAGACACCGTGCGTGGAGAAGCAATTTGTAATTTTCTTTTTTAAATTCTTATCTCACTGTCGACCGTCTGTACAAGAGGGTAATAGCTTTTCACATCTCACGATGACCTTACAATTGCTGAGTTGCTTATGTGTCAGTATTTCAATTCCTCATAGAAGACATACGCAGACGTTAGTACAACTCGTAGAGTTTCCCAGATCAAACAATTGAAAAATGCTCTTTTCAACATGGAAGAAGCGGAGAAAAGTGGACGATTTTGTACCAATTAAGTTAGCATTTTCTTGTAAATCGAAAAAGAATATCATTTCGAACAAAAAACTGTCATGCATCAAGAAGTTTACCATACTTGGTATGATTAACTGCACTAGCATGATTTTTCCTTCATTTTTGATGGGAAAAAGGGGAGCTTACAATGCAAAGTGTTTTTTTTTATTTTGTTTACTTTTTCATTGTCGATATTTATAAAGTATTTTTAAATCACAACAAAAACGCTTTTTAAAAGGGAAACGTGACGCAAGTCCTCGTCCCTTCTTCCAAAACAACTGATTTCAATTTGGGTGACGCCTACAGCTTCGGAACGCAAAAAATTCTTTCAAAATATTTTCACTTTTGATTAAATGCGTCCCAAATGCAGGACCCTCCCAACGTAATAATTTTTCTGCGCTTTCAGACTTCACACACAATTTAGTTTTGCGTGATGTGTTGAGTACAGGTAGAAAGCTAAGAGAATTTATTACGTTGGGAGGGTCCGGCATTTGTGACGCATTTTTTTAATCAAAAGTCAAAATATTTTCAAAGAATTTTTTGCGTTCCGAAGCTGTAAGCGTCACCCAAATTGAAATCAGTTGTTTTGAAAGAAGGGACGAGGACTTGCGTCACGTTTCCCTTTTCAAAAGGGTTTTTGTTGTGATATCAGTAGTTTTGGAAGAAAATAGGAAACAAACAAACGGCAAAAAAATTTGCGGCGGAAAAAAATTTCCGACGAAAAAAAATTTCCGGCGAAAACAAATTTTCAGCGAAAAAAATTGGGCGAAAAAAGTTCAGGGCAAAAAAAACTTTTAGAGAAAAAAATTTCCGACGAAAAAAATTTTTCAGCGAAAAAAAAATTTCAGCGAAAAAAAATTCTATCATCAATCTTCAACCAAAAAAATTTTTTTTAAAAAATCAATTTTCCCCCTAAGTCTGTCCCATAGAACCGTCGGCCATTTTGTTGGTCACCCTGACACACTACACACTCAACCCAATAACTTTTCCTTTGTCACCATACATCTATTTCCAACCTTAAAAAATAAAAAACAAATTCAATTTTCCCCCTAAGTGCGTCCCATACCACCTTCGGCCATTTTGTTGGTCACCCTGACACACCACACAGAACCCAACAACTTTTCCTTTGACACCAAACATCTATCTCCAACTCAAAAAAAATTTAATTTTCCCCCTAAGTCCGTCCCATATCACCGTCGGCTATTTTGTTGGTCACCCTGACATACTACACACCCAGCCCATCAACTTTTCCTTTGACACCAAACATCTATCTAAATCCCAACACATTCCAAAAATTTTGCTCATATTTGACCCATACTTTGAATACACTCACACACACACATACAAAACATTCTTTTATATGGGCTTTATATGGCGCCTTCTAAGAGCCATGACGCCCAAACGAGGTCGGTACAACACTTTTTTAAAATCTCATATGGCGTAGAATGCCCACTAACCCAATAACCCACTTACCCACTAACTAACGTAGGCTGTTTCCACTTTGGCTTCTATTAGTACATTTTGTATGGAAAATGACGATTTTCTAAAGGTCATATCTTCGGATCCACCGACCCGATTTTAATGAGTGAAAAGACTTAGAATTTTCCGTAGAATCCAGAAAAAATATTTTCCGGAGGGTATGTCGCAAGGGAAGTCAAAACTTAGCTGCATATGGTTCCGCAGTCTACGAACAAAAATTTTCCTAATTTTTTGATCGTATGGGGACATGGAATCTACTGTTGGTGAATATCAAGGTGGTTTTCGTGTAGGTCGTTCAACAACCGACCAGCTGTTTAGCATTAGACAGATCTTGGAGAAGTGTAAGGAGTACAACGTGGAAATACACCAATTGTTCGTAGACTTCAAGGCAGCATACGACAGTGTCAACAGGAGGAAGTTATGGAGAGTAATGGAGGAATTAGGAGAACTAATCTCGTTAACAAAGTTGACAATGGATGGAGCTAACAGCCGAGTAAGAATCCGAAGCAAATTGTCAGACGCTTTCGACATTGAGGAAGGACTACGTCAAGGTGATCCGATCGCGACGCTGCTTTTTAATTTGACCCTTGAAGCAGCAGTGAGAACCATGGACATCGACACCAGCAGCACCATTTTCACCAAATCCAGTCAATTGCTGGGCTTCGCCGATGACTTGGATATCTTGGGCCGAAACATGGAAGCTGTTAAGGAAAAGTTCACTGCTTTGGACAGAAAACGTACCGACCTCGGGTTGAAGGTTAATGACACAAAGACCGAATACATGATTGTCTCCCCATCGAATCGACAACACGACCAAAGCGTAACAATTGACACACATACATTTAAGGTGGTAGACAAGTTCGTATATCTTGGATGTCTGCTTAATTCTGACAACGTAATCATGGACGAAATCAAAAGACGGATAACTCTTGGCAACCGGAGTTATTACAGCCTGATAAAAATTTTAAAGTCCAAATCAGTAAGCAGAAACTCTAAATGCGCACTGTACAAATCTGTGATAAGACCAATAGTTACGTATGGGTCGGAGTCGTGGTGCATGACTCAAAAAGACGAACAATCGCTGCTCACGTTCGAAAGAAAGGTACTGCGGACAATTTTCGGACCAGTATATGACGAAAATATGAACAGATGGCGCAGACGATTTAATCATGATCTTATGCAGCTTTATGGAGAGCCGGACATAGTTAGAACAACAAAAATAAATAGACTACGATGGCTTGGTCATGTACAGCGTATGGACGACAATCGTATCCCGAAGAAAGAAGTGCAGGCAGACCAAAATCCAGATGGTGCGATGCAGCTTTTGCCAACCTGAGAACTGCGGGAGTAACCAGCTGAAAGACGTTAGCTGAGGATAGGTCCGGTTGGAGAAGCATGTTGGAGAAGGCCAAGACCCTTAATGGGTTGTAGGGCCGGTTAAGTAAGTAAGAAGTATGGGGACTTGCGTCACGGGCGCACCGCTACCGCGCGCCCATGATGATGATATAAAATCAACAAAACATTTGCGTTGAGAAAATAATTGGGCCCGTATAGTCTATTGCTCTGTTGATATTGGTGGTGATGTGGAATGGGAGATCCCTCAAATGGAGGGTTGGTCAAGCCATTTGCTTCCTGTGATGGAAGAAACTACGTCAACTACCGGAATCACCCGAAACTCAAGCGTGAGGTAGAATTCTCCAAAGTACTTCACCCTCAAGCATGCGAGAGCTGGACAGTGAAGCAGGAAGTGCTCTGCTGTTTCAGGTACGTAGCCACACCTTCTACAGTTCAGGTCATCGCTGAGTTTCATCTTGTTCAAATTATACCTGAGCGTATTGGGTTGTGGCCTGTCAACACTCCTACTATAAACCTCAAATGCTTCCTATTAAGGGCTAGCAGATCCTTGGTGGTATACGGACTACAACCGTCCAAAAATTCATTAGCCTGACTACATGAGTTAAGGTTTTCCCAAGACTTATGGTGCCTTTCACGAGTTCGACTCTTTATCCTTCCCGTATGGATCCCTAAAGCTAGTTCGGGTCCACATAAGACCGACTCGCTGCCTAGCCTCCCTAAGTGTCCCGGAGTCCATATCATATAAACCTTGTTTTTTTGCGCTTTATTTAGCTCTTTTGCGCCGCTCACAGTTACCACCGTGTTGGACAAAACTATGCTTCAGTAGCATAGAACTGGTCTGACAATCCAGCTTAAAATTGAAGGTCGTTGCCCCCAGTTCTTCTTACACTCATATACGTTTGTAGTAAAGAATTTTATTGTAACATGGGCAAATCGAGGCGATAGTTGAAAGATTATCGTCTAGAGATGACAAATCACCAAAAAATAGTGTCCGGTCGTCCGTCTTCACTTTTTTCTTCGAAACGACTCAACCGATCACCCTAAACTTTTTTCCCCATAATTTTAAGATGGACAAAATCAGTCAAGTAGTTCCGGAGATATGGTTTCAGCAAGTATAGCACGGTAATTGTTCATTTTCGTTTCAAATGAAAGCATTTCATCTCGCAAACCTGGGAAAAATTTGTGGAAATCGGGTCTGTTGTCTCAGGACTGGGAGCAGTGCAGTGGGATGAACGAAATTGAGTGTCTCGGCCATATACGAAAGCAGGTGGTTTTTCGTCTATATTTGCTCAACTATGCAATATGGAAATTTTCTGTCGAAGGCAAAGTTGTAGAGAATGAAATTTTCGGGAACACGGGTTTGGGAGTTTTAGGGAAAAATGGCCCAATTCTGGAATATGACCACTTCTGCGATTGGGCGGGATGACACATATCTCTAGAGTTATGGCAGTTAGAAACCTGCTTCCAAAGCCAAAGTTGGTAAATATGGAATTGTCAAAAATTTTAATTGGTATACGTCAAAAATGTTTCTCACAAAGATTTATAAACACAAAGTTCCCTACTGTGCGCCGGGACCATGTTAAGAAAAAGGTCGAGGTCAGAAGAAGTATTAGATGAAGAGCTGAAAGAGCGATTAGATCCAAGTAACTCGAACTGTTGTGTTTGCTTGGACTACTTGAAACAATTTGTGTTGCTATTCGATTCGCGTTTATTGTTAGATCCAAGGTTCCTTTTTAGGGCCGGCCCAAAGCCATTAGGACTTATAATCAGGAATTTGACAAAAAATTTTTACGACGCTTTTTGAGAATTTCTTGGGAATGTTACGGATCTGCGCAACTTATGTTTTATCAGTTGATTTTACCACAATTTCCACATTCATAAAGGATACAGACGAGAGACTGACAATATTTCTCCGTGTCGCCTTTTTAATATTCTTTGATATGTGTCGCATTCTGAACCTAAACTCATGAGACGCGTTCATGTCATGCCAATGTATCCTTATAGCATTTCGTCGATGTTTTTAAAATCTATAAATAACTGTAGAGCTTGCATGATGGATGTTACCCTCATTTCGTGAACTCAACAGCTTTTCGTAATTTATTTGTTATATTATCTCTCATATTGAATGAAACATGTAGGTGTAAAACTTTTGAATTTATATCCAAGGTGAAACAATGAACCACATCAAATTCATATGTATGAAGCCTATTTGGGAAATGCTTAGTTATGTGTCGGGGACGTAGAAATAAATATTTGAAACATTTGACTGAAAGAATTCTTCACTTCAACTCCTCTGTGATTAAGCGTCAAGAAAGAAAAAAATGCCAACGGTGCACATCAATTAATTTACTGAACAAAATGTTGCTTTGAGTCTGTTTATTTCAAACAAATTTTCTTTTACATGTGGTTTAGCGTCTGTGTCTTAGCAAATAATTGTTATGTAACACAACCATCTTTGCGAAAATTACCATGAGAAACCCAACGTTTAACGTGTGTGGGCCTGCGTGGCAAAATGTACGGGATAGTATATACCAGAAGACATAATTTCCCCCCTTTGAGGAGTGAAGGGGCAGAGCTCCTAGCAGAAATTTTGGAATAACCCAATGCACAAGCGACGCTCGGCAAGCGGTAAGCAAGTCCTCTGCGGGCGCAAGCTAGATCGTCACAATCGCGGGTGAGGAGGCAGGCACCGTCACCCCATGAAACACTCGTCACCGTAGGGGTTTTTTTGTCCAGGGAATTTTGTCAGAGGTTATTCTGCCCTGTGAGTACAAGCCACTTTTTGGTTTTTCATACAAGTAAGTATGAAACTGTAAAACCGACTAGAGGTCGTTCATAAATTACGTAACGCTTGAGGGGGGTTCGTGCCTAGCGTGACATTGTGTGACAGGGGGAAGGGGGGGGGGTTGAGGTCCAGTGTGACGTTACGCGAAATTTTTGAAAATGTTTACAATTAGTCGAAAGCAGTTGGACAATTGGCAGATTCACCGAGCTCTTCTAAGTATTTCATTTTCAATCTGGAAACAAAGGATAACAGCCAGAAAAACTTGTCCAAATTTGAAAGAGTGAATAGAAAGATGTTTTATCAAAAAGTGTTAAGCCTATTTCCACTACTAATGGTAAAATACAGGGTTGAATTAGCGACGCTAATAGCTAAAAATAATTTGAAATTTTCAGCCATTTTAGTGACGCTACTTTTTTCTACTATTTCGCTGCTCTAACCATCACCCTCTGGCATCTGTGACGCAATTTTTTTTAAAACACAGCGTAACTTCGTTGCGTTACCTTCATCCGATTTCAGAACTTTTGCAACTGGAAGAAAATCGTTTTAACTTAGATGCTCAATGCGTCACCCTTTTCTGATTTCACAACTTTTGTAAGCAAAAATGAAGACTTGCGTCACATCTCCTCTGTAAGAGGTTTTTTGGCGGATATCAGTACTTTTGTAAGTTTGTATCTCGCCAAAAACCCCTCAAAATTTTGGTCAATTTGAATACCTGACTCCAGAATGAAGTTGAAAAGTGCTAGAGAAATCCACAAGAATCCCATAAACTTCGGAATCTCCATTGGATGACCTCACTCATGTCTAGAATAACCGAAAAATATCAAAAAACCTGATGGAAGTTGAAAAGTGCTACAGCAAACCCTCCCAATTCTAGAAGTGGTCATATCCCAGCGATTAGGCCATATTTCCCAAAACCCTGTTCGCTTAAATTTAATTCTCTACAACTTCGCCTTTGGAACCAACTTTCTTACTCTCATAGTTCTGGAGATTCGGGTCATCCTGCCAAAAATTGCCACAAACAAACAAACAAAGAAAGGTTTACCAAATTGACTAGTTAAAAATATTCGATTTGGGTCCGTTTCCATACAAAATAACAATATTGTTTGAATCATATCTTCGGATTGGCTGAACCGATTTTAATGAGTAAAAAAGCGTTTCGGCCTTAAATTTTGCGTGGAATCCGGGAAAAATATTTTCCGGGGGTACGTCGCATGGGGGGGAAATCAAAAAGTACCTACGAAAAAATTTCTTGTGAATTTTTTGGCGTGTAGGACTTGCGTCACGGCCCCTTACTACCGTGGGGCCATGATCTTTTCATGACTTTATGAATTTTTAACATAAACGTTCCACTTTTTGCATTACAGTACATACACAACACAATTAGTGTACCTTACAAACCAAATTACTACTTCACATTTACGGCTATTTGTTTCATAGACTTTCGAATTTCGAAAGTGAAATCAAACGAATTCCTTCCACATTCCTTAAGGTATGACTCTTTGGCCTTTAAGGCATTATGCTATTTACACGAACATTATATTTCACTTATAAAATGTTTTAAAAGGCCAAACTGCAAAATGGTTTCAGTAGTTTGTATAGTACAGGTAAATATACATTACACCATAGTTATGAGTAAGGGCGTCCACGTACGACGTGAAAGAAGTAAACGAAAGGAAAGAGAAAGAGAAGAAGAATAAACAGAACTGTGCGTAGCCGCCACTTCTATGGTTTCAGAGTTCTGTGAGTGCGGCTAGATCAAATATTCTGGTTTAGGCCGAATGTGGATGTGGTGAAGTTAGCACGATTTAAAATTTTCTTGAGGTATCACAAGAATTTTCTTAATGTTAGTGGTGAGTATAAGTTTCGTTAGTGGTGAGTACAAAGACTGCATGGAGCTACATCCCAACAAACGTAGTGCTGCACCGCCTGCACTGTGCTGAAATTGACAGTGACAATAAGAAATTCACCTCTGCACATATTCGTCATTCGAGATACAACAAGTAAATTGAGTTGTATTGGCAATTACGAATTGAGTTGAAATAGCTTCTTCTCATCACAACTCAACTCAATCGCCGCACAATGCGAAATGTTTAGAAGTAAAGAATTGAGTTGCTATCCCATCACAACTCAATTCCGAATAATATTCACCACTATTAACATCTATAATGACCACTAATTGGAATACGTGGTTAAATGTTGAAAGATTTTTTAGTGATTTCATAAGAAAATTCTTCAGATATCACGATATCTTATGAGTTCCGTATAAATATCGAAAGTTCATTACAAAAATTTGGCCGGAATAGTGAACTAAGAAACTTGAAATCTTTCGTCAGTAGTGGTGGCGACACACTTTTTTTCGGTGGCAATCAGAGCGGCTGGCACTAACACACTGATCTAAAGTACCGAAAGTTTTCACTAGGAGGCGCACAGGTCTGCGAAAAACGATGTGAAAGGTAATTGTATGCAGGCCTTGGTGTAAGAGTATTTAAGGGTGTCGTAAAGAAGACACAGCGCCAGTCAATTTGTTTAACCGTTCGAGTCAGTTTGCAGCCGACAAATTAGAAATGTCTTTCATAGCCAACGTTTGTGTGTTTTTACTCTTAGTGCTACAATTAACATCAGTAAAATGCAAGTGTCCTTATGCTGCTAAATTCGGTAAATTCAGTGATTTGTTGGCACCTTTTCATATTTGGAATGATGTTGAAAGAGGGGATGTTATAGCCGACGACTACATGTCTGCGTTATCCTACGAAACTTACCAAACCGATTGCCATAACTTCGTTTCACAACCACCGTCTATCGAGACTTCGACCATCACAAATGCTTTAATATCATCGGTTAATCAGACCGCTAAGTACATACTGCTAGATATTGAAGCTGCTGCTGGAGTATCTGCACCAAGCTCTTTAACAGAAATTGATCGCATCAGTTATTTCCTTGAATCGGCTACAAAATACCTTCAAGAGACTACGTGTTCATCGAAAGGCACCACATCACTGTACCTTCCTGGAATTATTCTCTATGATTTGCAAATATATTTGGCCACAGGCCAAACGCAAACCATGTGCAAAAATGGACAAATTTTACCGCCTACATGTGATGATTACAATTTGTATAGGGGAGTAACTGGCATTTGCAATAATTTGCTTAGACCTGTAGAAGGGTCCGTCGGTGATTGTATGTTACGTCTGTTACCTGCCGATTACAAAGATGGCATTAAGCACCTTCGAACTTCGGTGGATGGAACTCCATTGACTAATCCAAAAGTCATTTCCACAACACTTTTTGGGAAACCCGAAGCCAGGTAAGGAAATCCGAAAGAGAATGCATTTATTTAAATGAATAAATCATGGGTAGTCATGGGTATAGGAAAATAGCGATAGAGTGTAGTCAAAGAAGTTAATTTTAGACCTAAATCATCGGTGGTTCCATGGAATCATCGATTTCACATCGGGTTATCATCACCTATGATTCACCGGGGAATAACCTATGATTCATCGGGCAATCGTCGGTGATTCCCCGGTGAATCAGCCGTGATTCCCCGGTGAACCATCCATAGGCAGCATACCGATGTATCATTGCAAGGCAATTTTAAAACAAACATTTTGTTGAGATCATTTGCAAAACTGTCGCTAAAATAAAATTCTTTCACAGGCCATTGTCGAAGCACTTTACGCAATTTCAATCATTTTTCGGAGAATTCGTGATCGGCGACAGCGGAGCGACTTTGAATCCCGGAACAGGAATGTTAGTCGAACTTCAATGCTGTGATAAAGAGGGACATCCACGTGTTGAGCATCCACAATGTGCACCTATTTACGTACCACCAGATCAAGAATCAATTCTGAACGGCTCATATAAAAGTTGTATGCAATTTGTTAGGAGTATACCTTGTGCTCAATGCAAACTTGGACCTCGAATGATATCGAATGGAGTGACTGCTGCCCAAGATTTGAATGCGGTTTATGGGACATCAGATGAAATGTTAATGGCAAGAAGAACAATGGAAGATGGTCTCTTAAAGTCGGAGACAATAAATGGCGAAGAGTTTTTTGCAATGGAAAAAATTACTGGAAGAGTGAGACAACGTTGCTTGAACAACAAGTGCGAAGCTTCGCCCATCGATTCACGAAATCTTTTAACTCCTCTGGGCGTGGCTTTTGCCCTCATCTTCCATAGAAATCATAACCGACACGCGCGTAATATTGCAGCTAAGTATCCAAAATGGAATGATGAGAAAATATTCCAAACGGCAAGAAGATGGAACATTGCCGAATATCAACATTTAGTATACAGCGAATATTTACAAACGTTGATTGGACTAGAATTAGCGGAACATTATGGCATTATTCCAGAAAAGGCTGATGAATTCAGTAGTTATAAGGAGGATGTCACAATTAAGACGATCATAGAGTTTCAGTCCACTGCTGGACGACATGGTCACGCAACTGTGACTGAAGAAGTAACGATCATCGAACCGGATACCCTAGAAGAATATAGCGTCAGTCTGCGAGATGAGCAAGCATTTGAGAGCATTGCCTATCATGGTCTATTCGACGGATTATTTTTGGGAGAGATGAAGAAAACTGCATTCGAAGTTACACCAAATATTCCGTTCAAGACATTCGTAGAAACTTTTGACCATCTTGATCTTGCTGCTTTGGACATTCAGCGGCAACGTGACCATGGAATCGCTGGATACATTTACTACGTTCAACATTTTCATGATGTTAAAATTGAGAAATGGGACGACTTACTGATATTTATGCCATTGGAAAACATTGAACTTTTACAGAAAGTTTACCGATGCGTTGAGGACATTGAATTGTATGTTGGTGGACATTACGAACGAAAAGTTGAGGGCGCAGTTGTTGGTCCAACTTTCGCACATATCATTGGCATTCAATTTCACAATTCAAAATACGGAGATCGATTTTTCTACGAGCATGAACATCTACTTAATTCGTTTACCATCGAGCAATTGGCGGAAATCAAAACTAAGACCTGCTTTGCAAGGCTTTTGTGTAAGAATACGGGATTACAAGAAGTTCTTCTTGATCCACTTAGGAAGGAGTCACACACCAATAAGTTTGTGTCGTGTTCAGAATATGATGAATTCGATTATAAGCTGTAAATTGTCGTTACATTTTGCATTGAATAAAGTTAGTTAGACTAAGAGAAAATTTTAAATATTCATTTTTTGTTGATGCTTTCAGCCGCTAAAAGAATAAACCTGACATTCCGATTCTCACTTATCCAGTCATAGTTCTGATGAAGACAAAACTCTGCTTGCAGACTTTGGAGACAAACACAGAAAAATGGGATCCAATAAACTAGCTATTAAGTATTCGAAAGTAGCTGAAAGAAATTCAAATTACCAAAAACTAATTAGGGGCCGTTTACAAATGACTTCACGTTTGCTACAAAAAATGAGTATCCATAAAAAAGTCATAACTCGTTCAGTACAACAAATTTCGTTTATAGGAGTCGGGCTACCCCCCCAAACAGGGGGTGTGTTTGGGGGTTAGCCGGAGTACTATAAGCAAAATGTCTGACCAGTTTGGAGTTATGAACTTTATGGATTTTATAGCAAGCGTGACGTCATTTATGAACAGCCCCTTACACTTTACTGAAGGTTTGTTTAATTTGCATCTACCTAAATCAAATTAAATTTGTACCTTTAAAAAGATCACTTTTACCTACAAAGGAAATCAGAATAGCCTAAAGAAATAGTAGATTACAGTGTGAGGTGCGGAAGGGCTCTATGTCGAAATGACGACCGAAATATAGCTACCATCACAAACAACTACCAACAAAAATAACTACTACATAAATATAACTACCTACTTTAATGACTGAAAAACAACAATAGCTCCGCACCATATAATCTTAACTATCACAACACAAACCTCTTTAAAGGTAGAGTGTGACGCAGTCCGTAAGTCCGCATCCAAAATTAATGATATCGCTTGAGGTGACGCTATCGCTGATAATACGCAGAAGTTTGTTTGAATGGAATCTTGTGTTCAAAGTTTTAATTTCCTGAAAAAATTACAACACAACGTAATTTTGTTTTAAAATAGCGTCACAAATGCCGCATCCAACGACGAAATAATTTTTCAACACTTTACACGCAAAAATTTTAATTTACCTTTAACAATCTACGCAATAAGAAATAAAAGTCAAATTTTTGCAGCGCAAAAACTGAAAGTATAGAAAAATTATTTCGTCGTTGGGTCCGGCATTTGTGACGCAATTTTTTTTAACAAAACGTAATTTTGTTTTAAAAAAGCGCTGTAATTTTTCAGGAAATAAAAACGTCGAACACAAGGTTTCATTCAAACAAACTTCTGCGTATTATCAGCGATAGCGTCACCTCAAGCGATATCATTAATTTTGGAAGTAGACTTACGGACTGCGTCACATTCTACCTTTAAAGAGGTTTTTGTTGTGATATCAGTCGTTTTGAAAGTTTTCAGTTGTTGAAAAAATTTCTATTTTTTGAAAAAAAATTTCTCAGAAAAGAAAATTTTCTTAGAAAAAAAATTACTCCGAAAAAAAATTGTCTT
>CM055404.1:149293830-149328704 GCA_029228625.1 Pseudolycoriella hygida | reverse complement strand
ATTTGAATGGTCTGAGACGTACTTCGGTAGGGCCTTTGACATTACCTTGGGTAATTTCTGTGGATCTTTGAAATTCTTACAGTTATAAAAGAATAGAAAACGTTGGATTGTTTGCTTATTTGTACATTTAGGTACGTTCGAGTCACTTTGCCACATCTATTTTGTTTGTCACATCTATTCTGATACGGGTCTTTGGTTTTCCCAGTTTTGTGACATGAAATGCTTTCATTTGACACCAAAATGAGGAATTTCCGTGCTATACTTGCTGAGATATTTGCAAAAAGGCTTCACCGACCTTCGAAAAACCATGTTTTTGGTCACTTCCTCGACCATATCACCGGAACCACTTAATCGATTTTGCTTATCTTCGAACTTGAATCATGGGAGGCATGTACCTTTCAGGGAAAGAAAAGTTTAGGCTGATCGGATGAGCCGTTTGGAAAAAAAGTGAAGACGGACGGACAGATGGACGGACGGACGGACAGACATTTTTTTTTTATTATTGATTCGTCATCTCTAGACGATAATAGATGCATCCCTCCCCCTTCCCATCAATCTGCCCCATGTTACAATAAAATTGTTTTTAGTAAACGTATAGGACCTTTGTACTTCGTACGGGTCCAAAAATTGCCCAACTACTGAATATTAAGAATCATTGTAAAGCGCCGCAGGCGAAATTTTTTTAGTAGAAAATGAGTGGAACATTTTTTGCAAGTTGAAAATGAGTGAGGTGCACTGGGGTGGATTTTAAAAAGTGGGGTGGGACTGGGGTGGATTTTTCCTCCGAGCTTGTATGTTATAAAAGGCCCTGACCGCTTGTCGACACACAACTGATTCCTTACTCTCTAATATCAAGTGAATGTCTACTTTTCATTTGCCAACTATACATTTAGTTCATATAGTAGGTATGGTATAGTATGTACAGTTTAAGGGCACATTGTAGAAAGGGGGCTTAGAGGTTCAAAAGAAAACACATTCCATTCCTGAATAATGGTAATTTATTTTAAAAAACAGCTACTACAGTATTTACAAATTAATAACAGCAATTCAACAAATCAATTAAATTTCGGTAATTCTCACAAATTGTTTCATTGAAATTACTTAATAAATTTTATTAATTTACAAATATACAAACGTTAATGTTAATTAATACGAATAATTTATACTTAAACACTACAAATATTAATGTTATTCCAGTAAAAATATTTATATGTCCAATGTCGTCGTGCCAATAAACCTACATGAATTGATATAAAAACTTTGGGGCTCATTTCTATCATATCAATTCAAGTGGTAAATACTTAATAAAAAGTAACAATATCATCGCATAAATATATTGTATGATATAATTATTTTAATAAAATATATGGAAGTGAGTTCTGGCCTTCAGTGTTGGTATAGAAATTTATGGAGCCAATATGTGATTGGTGTATGTATAACGAGACTTATATAAATATAAATTATATTTTTATTATCAGATAGTAAAATGCAAAACAAATTTCGAAATATCAATTCATAATATTCGGGCGAGAGATAAAGTGAATGATTAGCCTTAGATCGATTTATATTAAAGCCACAAACTTGTATAATGAAGTGTTGGTACTTCTTTGATAAAATTACTGTGTAAATAAAAAGCAAATGTGGGATAAGCTTTCACGCACGTGTTGTGGGAGCAGGGAAGCATCCTTTTAATTGCATCGTTCAATTACCTTTTATCGATTTAAACGTTTTTTCATTGACGTAAGGAACATTAAAGCAGATAGAGAATTTTTCGACGGCTTAAGTGTATTTATCACTGCCATCAGTAACCATGAATACAAAGTAGCGAAACGCCATAATTACTTCAAGTGTAGAAATGTCGACTTATTGTTCACATGGAGTTTATAATAGTAACACTGGCGTTCTAAGTATTCTAACACTTCTATTTAAATAGTATATTTCAATATACCCCAATACACGCAAGGGCTGCTAGGAATTTCGAGCTGTATGGACAGGAAATTCCTTTTTTCACTTATATAGAGGTGGTAGTTTCGCGCTGCGCGAGTTTCCACTATGAGCAAGGAATTTCGCGCCCATATAAATTGAAGCAAATAGTGCGAAAAATTGGAAAATTGGAAATGCGAACTCGATGGTGAGTGTTGTCAGAGTATATGTCAAAATTGGAAAATAGGCGCGAGTTCGATGCTGAGTGTTGTCAGAGTAGGTGAAAATTGGAAAATTAGCACCTAGAGGGATCTTCGTCTAGAAAAGAGGAAAAAGATCCAAAAAATCACACTCAATGGTCGCGACTACATAAGCGATTCAGAAAAAGCCAACATTCTCAATAATTTCAGGACATCAGGACAGGAGGTAGTAATGAATTCCCAACTGCCAAAACAACTAGCTCCAGTATTTTCCTCAGAACGACTAGTGAAGCCGAAGTACTAAATTTCCTCAGCTCCATGGATCCCGAAAAAAGTGCAGGAGTAGATGGAATAACCACACGTTCGTTAAAAGCTTGTTCTGACATAGTAGCTGCATACCTTACCTTTAGTATCAATCTTTCAATTCTCCCAGTGGTGAATAAGGTGTTTGAGAAGGCTTATGAAAGGCTTCATGTCTACCTACGTAAAACTAGTTTTCTGTATTCTGCGGGAATAAGTGGTAGAATGGTACCTTAGTGGTAGAATGGTGAAAAGTGAGCTTAGACCCATTGGACTTGGAGTACCACAAGGCAGTGTGCTGGGCCCGCTATTGTTTATGGTGTTCGTAAACGATATGCATCTTCTTCTGCTTAAAGGAACTATCAGTCTTTTCGCAGACGATTTAGGAGTCTTCTACTCCAACCTGACATACCGTACCAACATTCAGGACATTCTGTTCGACGTAACTCTCATCAGTAGATTTCAATGCAAATAAGCTTTCACTTAACCTAGACAAAACAGAAGTTATGCACATTACGAAGAGAAAAAAGTTAATAGAAAACATGGATGTGGTCTTCGAAGGGCAAACAATTAGCTCAGTAGAAACCTATAAGTACAAAATAAAGAGGCATATTCCAAAAACTGTCCTGTCAATCTGCTATGCGTTAGGCAGTCCCACTTGAATAAACAATCGGAGCGTGGGAATCAACTAGTAAAAGTGAACTGAAACAGTTTCAGGTTCTTCAAAACAGGTGCTTCGACATTCTTTAAGCAAACTCCCGTCTAGGACTCCGACTGATGAACTGTTTAATCTGCATTGTAGAGGAATTCTCAACTTCTTTAGTATGTGCAAGGCCAACTCGTGAAAAATTTTTCACGAAGCCGTAAGCCAAAGGCCTCACAATATAATAGTATTTCAAAAGCCAGTGTGTGTTTGTGACATAAGAAGGAAGATGAGGGTCCGGCCGGCCAGGACAAAAACGGCTAAAGTTGAAAAAGCCATCACGACTGTTTGCAGCTCTTTGTATAACACTCTTTCAGAACTAGTAGTGACATCAGGGCCATATAGATTTGTAGATCGACTCAAAGAATGGCTTCTGAGCCAGCAATACCTGCTGTAGACACGGCACGCGAAATTCCTCTTTACTCACGTGAGATATGTACGTACGCGCAGGAGAAGACCTCTAGTACTAAGTTTAATTCAAATTTTACAACTCTTTACATATTACTTTCGTTCATATAGCTGTGTGCGGTCTTTCTGTGACAAATGCCCACTTATTGTATTATGAAATGTGAGGCTTCAATTTTAAACTGTTGCACATATTGAGTTTACTCGATTTACATACGAATGCATGGGACAGCAAAGGACAGTCTTTGCTGTCTCTAACTCTATTCACTCATTCGCTGGCCTTATATGCCTCCTGAGGCAGATTACAATCAGTCACTTAGCTAACAAATATATCAAACAAATTACAATTCATAATCCTTGTCCCTAGTTATTGAAAATATTTCTGGTATTATTTGCGCTTAGCGATATTTTGCAAATTAATATTCGTGACTCGTAACATCTAATGGTTGGAATAAAGGAAAACAAAGCATTGCTAATGAAACAGAAAATATGGAGAATATCCATCAATGTATTATAATCAATTTCGTCCGAATTCCAATTTGCTTCTGTTTCTTATGAAAACCTTAGTCGCATTAAGGGTTTTTATTATAATTCCCATAATACACAAATTTCTGCTGATATACATCAGCACTTGGTGAACGGTCTCGGAAAACCATTTCCGAAAGCCACTCCTGAAATTTACTGTTTTTTTTTTTATTTCCTTTCGGATGGTGTAGCGAAAGTATCTTGTGTGTAACCACCAAGTGTCATCTGCGTTTCAATATTTGAACGAAGGTCGTGAAAAAATTCGATTAAAGCAGAACTCTTTCCCCCATTACAGTACTGGGAGTAATTACATCAAACTAGAAATTAAAACCCCCAAAAAGTAAACAAAACAAGTGAAAGGGAGAAACATAATTTACATAATTAAGAATGGCTTCCACTTTTATTACCTACGATATTAATTTAATGATGAGTTGGAAGCATCACTGTCACTTCATAAATTTTTTATCATTTACCTACGAACTATTTATTCAGGACACGATTTCGTTTCCGGAGGTTTCTTGCAGTTGTAGCATAAAAAACCATCGATTTCCTTATACATATGTCGCAACATAGACAAAAGTGTCAGCTTCAAACTCCTGAGGGAGATAAGGTTTTTTAACTACGTCAGAATTGTGTCGGTTGTTGGCTTCCGGGCGTTATTTATAAAACTTAAAATGGAAATCGATATTTCGTTCCGGCGTACATGAAAAAAAGGAATCTAGCATGTACCACTCTCCCGAACATTTCCGCTTTACGTACTTAATGTTCATCTGTGATGTATAATGTACATATAGCATGTAGAATGTACGTCGCTCTTGTCTTATGGTAGATTCACTTGTACAATGTACATTTTTTTGTACATATGTACATATCCATTGTATGATGGAAAAGCTATGTGCACAATGAACAAGTGACATGTATGATGTACACACTACAAGTAAAAGCGATAAGATCAGCATGTACAATTTGGTTGTGCAATTTATTAATGTAGATCAATTAAGCAACAATGTACAAGTCTCACGTTCCCCTTTTTCGAGTCCTATGCGTTTATCACTTACGTTTGTAATCGGTCGACTAGAGGAGGGAGTATGGTGAAAGCATCTGTCATGTACCCCAGATGCCGAATCTGCAAAAAAAATTTGTGCGTCCGTCTGTAAACACCGATAACTCGAGCATTGCAAATAGAAAATGCGAAAATGACATATGCTTTAGAGGGGAGGGAACAGACGAGGGAGACCAGTTGCAAAATCAAAATAATTCAGTTATAGTGTAAGCCGAAAAAAAATCTGGTAACTATCGATTTTCAGCGTATTAAAGGATTGCCAACTACATCGAAATTCGATTGCAAAAAATATTTTTTTTGTTTGACAATGCCAATTATTTGCCAATGCAAAATTATTGGAAGGAATTTTTTGGTTTTGAGGCATTAGACTCAGCCAGGGACCTAAAATTGAATCTGTTACTACGTGTTTTTTCGACATTAACAGCGGCGCCAACTTGTTTACCGTCCGTGGGGGGGGGGGGGGGGGAAGCACAATTTTTTAATTTGATTTGGCAAACATGCCATAGTAAGCAATGAAACGGTAGCTAATGTTTGCTTTTATAGTGAAAGTTGTAAGAAAATTTTTGAAGTAATAGATTCCGAATGAAGCTAATGGAATCCACAGCAATTATAGATTTTACAAGAAATATTCTAAAGTCCTAAGATAATTTAAATCTCTCAATTTGTAAAACGAGTTTTTTTTTTTAAATTATTGGAAACTTTCGAAAAACTAGTCTGTTCTGGCCATTAGGGTGCAATTCTGAGGCATTCTCATGAAAAATTCAGGCTTATTTCGTTGAAAACTCTACAGATATATGCTAATTGTAGTGGTTTGCAAATATAGGTTAAGCACAACTGGCCCAAAGGCGGCCTAGGTGCTGAATCTCGGTTCACCCACGTAACCTATACATCCAGAAGTGACTTCAAAAATGTATGGGCTAGAAGTTTGGAATAACACTTCATCAATACAAAATTGAGCTAGGTATTCCAAAATATTCAAAAAAACTTGTCGGTACTTGAAAAAATGTCAAATGTAAAATGGATTGCTAAACCTCTAGGATGGAATATGCCTTCAATGTACCATTTCTGTTCAGAAAGTGATTAAATTTACCTTCCGTTTAATTTTTTATGTTTATTCCTCTTGTCATGGGGGGCGTTGCCTCCCATGTATCATTTCATGAGGGCACTTACCCCCCTGCCCCCCTATACTCGGCGTCGCTGGACATTAATTTGCAACGATTTGCAAAATATTCTGAAATATAGTCGAAAAACTGAATACATAATTGAATTTGGTGAACAGCGGTCAAGAACTTTCAAAGTTACTGTTGAAAAAGTGGTCCAGGTTTTTGGTTTTTTAAAGGTGAGTGAAACTTTTTACAATGGAAGTCGCTCTTTAAGGTTTTGAATGAAAAATATGGACCTCAGAAAATCACGAAAATTAAATTAGTGAAAATCTTTTGAGTGGCTCGGGCTCTAGGGTCCTTAGTGTTGGCCCAACTCACGCTACGCGGCCCTACACGATATTTAGTGGTTATTCGTGAATATTCCTTTAGTATAAAACCCAAAGAATCTGCTCCTCGCTACACCTTGGTGCACCTCACTACAGTACACCTCACTAAACTTCACTATACTACACATCACTACACTACACCTCACTACACTACAAATCACTACACTAAGCCTCACTGCACTACACCTCACTACATTACACCTCACTACACTACACCTCACAAAACTACACCTCACTACACTACACCTCACTGCAGTACACCTCACTACACTACACCTCACTGCACTACACCTCACTGCACTACACCTCACTACACTGCACCTCCCTGCACTGCACCTTGGTGCACCATGGGCGATGGATTTCAGAACAAAGCCTTAGAGTTGTTTGATTGTTTAAAAAACCGACTCATATCGGTAATTTGAAGCACCAGGAATTTGAAGAAAGCAAAGTGGTGACACAGTGTTGTTTAGTTGACAAACTCCGATAAACAATAATAAAAATTGGATTGAAAAAAACTTGGATGGCCAATAGTTGCCTGGAGAATTGCAAAGAAGGCACCTCCTCCTCCGCTGTTAAGTTGATAATTAAGGAATCCGTAGCAGTGCTGAAGTTGTAAGATTCCGGAAGTAGCAGTTAACTGAGGATACCAAGGTTCCGAGCCCTTCAATTGGGAATTTCTGTGGAGATGCTGGGTCAGCATAAGTCTCAATATATCAAAATCTTTGACTTCTTGACCCTAACCCTGTAGAGGAGGCTATATCGGGTGCAATTGCATCCCCTTTTTAGAAAAAAGTAGTTTCCCAATTTTTTTGTCCTTGTTTTTTGTTGGAATATTCATTTATTCGAATTTGTGGTAGAGTTTCTGTGTTCTTTTGATACCTGTTATGGTGAGGTCACACACATTTCACACTATCAACCAATTGTTAACGAAATATTGGGTCATGTTTTCGGTTGTTTGCTTAAAATTATTTGCATACGTGGAAAATTTCCATAAACGGGTTTTAATTAGCAATGTTGTGTTGGCAAACATTTTCCTAGCATTGACTAGAAACCTACAGCAAAATGTAAATTATTATGTCGATAAAAGTACTGCACAATGTGGTGCTTAACGCCACACAGGATGTGGTGCTTCTTGTGAGAAAATTTTATTATTTATGAAAATAAGTTGCAGTTACGTGGTACACATTGGATGTTGTATTAATGGCTATTCACCACATCTTTTGCATATGATGTTAAGTAGAAATTGCTATGAAAATATTTTAATAAAGTATTCATAAGAATGTTTAAGGGAACGAAATGAAAAATATATCATGAACACACATTTATGTAAAAAATATTGATTTTACATCAAATAACAAAGTCAAACAATAGAAGGACATTGCCATAAATTCGGAATATCACATTATTATAACTCAATTTATTTAAAGGTCCATATTCCTTTCAGCAAATAGGGAAGCGCAAATTGACCGTAAACTCTCCTGTCTATGTCAGAAACAAATTCTGAAGATTTATTTATATTGACACCTTCTTCGGATTGTTTTTCCTTCTCCGAAGTGATAACACGGCACTCACAGAAATTATTCTGCAAAAAAAAATGTTATTTCAGAATGCTAAGCATCCAGATATGTGCCCTTCAACCCATATAAGTATAAGAAGAAGGAGATATCAAATGTATGATCGGAAATGTGTAATCATACACCATTAGTTTCGCCACATACGCACACTGTGGGGGAGGTGAAGAGGATAAGACGTTAGGATATATATTGTATCTGCGACGATATGATAGTTTCTTTTGTTTTCCTAAATAAATTGAAGCAATGTGTCGATTAATCCGGAAGGAAAATACACGTAAACATTAAAAATCAAAGCTAAACATGTTAGGGGATTATCTGTGGGATTATCACAAAGGATGTTCGTCTGCTTTTATGGATTAATGCCCTCCTTTCGTAACTTTCAGGATTGTCCTTAAGGAATTGATCCAAAAGTGAGGAATACGATACTTTTACCTACGAACTTTATTTTGTCGTAACTTCGTTTAGGTTCAGTGCCGTTTTTTATGACAAGTAAAGTGCTAGCCTCTTCACATTTCCTGGGAGCAACTAAAGTCGCTTTGATAAGATAAGATAAGATAAGATACTTTTAGTGGCGGAAAAGTTTTCCTTCCCTCTATTCCCAATGCCCATTCAATTCGCACCAACTGATGCACTTATACAAAGAAAAGCACATAAGTTCGTAATTTTAATTCAAAAACTTTAGCGTTGTACACTATTATTCTTTGTGTGTGTTTTCACTGTTGACAAATTTATTGCCTTACAATTACAATTTTTCTATGTTTCTGTGTATGAGTACACCAGCTGGTCAAACCACCCAATACAAAAGTATACAGATCTGTCAATTGCATTTCACTTGTCAAAATGACATTTTAAACGTCAAGCAATTAGTTTTTCTTTGGTGGTGATGAGCGGGAAATAAAATTAGTAGGTTTTTTCCCGAATCATTACATTACACGTGAGCTAGGACAATGTTACCTAAAAATAATTTAATTCTGATGGGAACTACGTCTATCACAGTTGGAAAGTTTGTTTGTTTAAAGTCCCTGACATCACAACACATCTGTTCTGTCAAACAATTAGATTAACAATTGACAGCAACAAAATTTTGGACCATTTCCCAAACTAGTTTTTCGGCTTAGAGCTTTGACGTTTAAAACGTCATTTTGACAGTTGGAATACACCGAAACATCATACTCAATTGCTTCACAACCAATTTCCTAATTACGACCCTGTGTTGTAAGTAAGTTCTTTATATGTATTACTTACAGTACATTAAATTGATGTATACGAACTTTATGGAAGCAGCATATTTCAATAATGTGGTGAATGTTGTTATCCACAGAAAAGAATTCTTTCATGGAAATTCAATAACAGTGAGACGAAAGAAGATTATAACCACAGCACAGGTGAATAAATAACAAATCTTTTTACATAATTTTTGCTGAATTATTATGAAAACGATATCAGGATTCCGTTAGATAGAAAAATGTAATTACAAGAACAAAGAACTACGCATGAAGAGAATATGATTATGAATGTCTGGTCTATGTTCTTCAATGGGATTCTTAACTCTAATTCGGTTGCGTCTATTTAATAGAATCAACAATGCCATCAACGCCTCAGCTAAATGAAAGTAGGACTGAAATCAACAATTCTCAGTGGTGGTAAAAAAAAAAAATACGAAAAATCTTGAACTGTTTGAAGATGAAACTCTCATTAATGCGACATAACAAATTCAGTTCATTTGTTACTTTATTATTGAAGGTTTTTGGATTTGAAATGCTTGAATCTATGATGTTTGGATATGAGATTAACGTAAAGAATCCCGGATTCTCATCTCTGAACATATATAATAGATTTATCAGTCCGGACGGTCATAATATCATTGATCCTTTGTCCCCTACCCAACCATCATCTAAATCACTGGAACCTCCATGTTGACGGTCCAAAATGCCAGTCATAAAATGGGCATAATCTCATGGCTTCATTACGTAACCTCCTAGCAGCCCAGAAAGTCCTCAAAATTGAAGAAAATCTTAAAAAAAACTAAGAAAATCCTCATTTCTTGAAAAAATCCTTAAAAATCTTTGGAAATCCTTCAAAACTTATGAAAACTTAAAAATAAAAAAAATCGTCTTCAAATCATAGAAATTCCTTAGAAAATCATTGAAAATCCTCCAAGGATGTTTTTTTTTGAAAATACTTTGACAACGAAACTTACAAACGTCCATCCATGGCAAATGGTAGTTGCCGAAGAGCGAAATCCTCCTCACTTATTAAATCTTGATTTAAATCTCATTAAATCAATTAAATCTCATTAAATCATTAAATCAATTAAATCTTCTAAGCTCGGAAGTGAGTGACCCCTCTTAGTTCTGTCAGAAATATGTCATTAAAATAACTTTTCGAAAGTTTCTACTGCCTTTTGGGCTCATGAACGTGCTCTAATGGATATGGTCCAATTACACTTAACAGAGTTGACTAGGTACTACAATTGTATAGCTTGGGGGTCGTACACATATTACCTCACACCTCCAGGGGGAAGGGGGGGGGGTGGTAGCTAAAATTATAACGTCACAACATCAAACATGAAATTTAAAATTTTGCGCAAGGAGAAATTTTAAATTAAACTCGCATTGTAAACAACTCTCAGATTCTTGACTGATAAGCTTGACATCTATGCCATCTATGATAAAATCGACAAAAAAATCAAATGTCGAGAATTATTATTAAGGGAATTCACGTTAAAAAATATACGCTTGTATATATTGTAATTCTGTATAAATATGTATATCTGAAACAGTTGGTCTCCAGTATCTTCTCGTTCTATGTCTAGCATTATTTTATTTCAAAAAAATTCTGAACGCGATTTCTGAAAATGTCCGAGTTTAGTGAAAGTTTAATTGATGTTTGCGCAGATGAGCTGGGCTATTTGAATTCAGGTTATAAATGCAAGAGAAAGCTGAGTCCCTCGTACTAACTAAAAGTTTAAATTACAGACCAAGAAGAAGAAATGGATGAAATACTCGATAAACTGTCACACAATTTGGATATTGTTCCAATGTTCCGGTACTACATGTCGAAGGTACCAAAAATTCTGACATGGTACGAGGAAACATTTCCCGATTACGACGAAAAGCGGTTCAGACAGCTGGTACGTTGTACTAAACTGCAGTTCGATTCGATTTTGAGTAAGATACGTTCTCACAAAAACTTCAATGGATGCAACTCGTGCAAACAGTTTACTGTAGAGTTTCAATTGTCTCTCGTGCTCTATCATTTGGATCTAATGGGGATGGGACGATCATTCAAAAAATATCTTGCCTCTTCGGAATCGGAGATGGTGGAACAATAAATAAAATTACGGAAAGAATTTTCGAGGCTATTCTGTCGCTAGAACCGAAGTATTTAGCATGGCCAAACAGTGCTGAACGAAACACTTTGGTTGAAAAAACTATGCATGAGTTGCACATCAACAACGATTCATAAAAGATTTCATGCGTTGGTTTCTTAAAAAATAGAAATGAAAATCGCCTGAAAATCTGTTCAATAAAGAAGTCTGATTTCTTACTTCGAACAATTTGCCGTCGTTTTGGCGATCTAATATATAAAACAAAATGGACAAGATCTCTTCGTCCGTCCAAATTTTATTTGGTGCGCTGCGTAAACGAGTTTTCCTAACTTTTGACATTTCAAAAGAATTCACTCAACACGATAAAAATGAACGAGTTGACTAACCACCATGGATAACGCAAAGCATGCTTGGTTTCAAATATACAGAATAAACGGGATATACAAGATATACAGCGTATATTCCTGTATATTTCCGTATATTTTTTGACGTGAATTCCCTTATTGTCATTATGCCCGATATTGAAGCCATTGAGACATTGCTCATATTATAGATATTAAAAAAGAAATGTCTTCCAAAGCAAAGTAAGTATGTAACTATAATTTATACTTATCAAAATCGGTTGGTAATTGGCTGAGATATGGAGAAATTTCAAGGTTCACGAATTTCCAAACAAATTGCACCAAAACAAGTTTTTCCGAACTTTAAAAATCCTTCAACTTACTCTGTATGTGATTATAATCATCATCATCTATTCACGGATCACGATCTCGAGAACTAATCAGCCAATCTTCCTGAAATTTTCACTGAACGTCAGTCTGGACCTCAAATGAAAAATTTCATAGGCCGCTTTTCCGGGAAAATTCTAGAAAATAAGTTGCATGCGGAAAAGTGGTCAATTTTATGCGTTTTTTAGGTAATGCTCGGAGTTTTCGAATTTTAGCTCCGAAGTGACAATAGCTAGAGAGTTGGTTTCTTCCGAAAAGTAATAGAGTTTGGTCAGTAGAATTGTATGGGATTTTAAGAAAATGGCTGCCAGCGTCAAATCGGCGCCATCTTGAATTCTCCCAAGCAATAAATTAGATTTTTTTTCGGTTTTCCAATTTTAGTTGCGGAATGACAATACTTAGATAGTTGGTGTCTTCTACAAAGTTATAGGGTTTGATCAGGGGAATTTTTTGGGATCTTAAGAAAATGTCTACCTGCTGTCAAAGTGGCGCCATCTTGGATTTTTTTGCTGTCTTTCGAATTAGAATATCTAGACCGTTGGTTTCTTCGGAGAAATTTTTTTTCAGAATACATTTTTTTGGAGAAATTTTTTTTCTGAGAAAAATTTTTTTTTCTAAGAAATTTTTTTTTTTTTTTAAAACTTTTAAACCTGAAATTTATGAATTAGGTTCATGTCAACTTCAGTTGTTTCAGGTAAACTTGATGTGAAACAGATCAGAACTGCTAACCTTATTCCACTTTCCACTTTTATTATCGAATTATAAATGATAAAATGAATGTTTTGCAGAAATAATTTCACATTTTGGGGTGAAATAATTTGTTTAATCAAAATCAAGTTCCGATGCGAGGAAAAAAAATGAGATTTGTGGTGTTTTGTATCCATGTAAAGCGTTGATTTTAAACGTTGATTTCATACAAATGATCCAATAAATTCCATCCCGCATTTTGTAATAAAAAATGTAAATTTTGCTGTGCAAACCAATAATTAGACAGGCAATTAGAAATATTCGAGAACATGATAACACAACATCAGCATTTTTTCCATATCAGTCTGAGTGCTTACACAAGGTATTCGATAGGTGGCTCTATAGACTTATTCGAGTGTCTTAATGGCGGTTTCTGAAAGATTGAAATTATATTATACATAGCAGGTCACACTATCCTCAAACACAAAGCAAACGTTATTTTTTAACTTTGTTATGCATTCACTTCTTCTTCCTCTTCCTATGCGAAAGATACGGGAAGTCTACAGTGGAAGTGAAATATTTTTTATCATTCTCGACTAATAATGGAAGATGTAAATTTAGAAAACAGAGTAACATATGACACTTATTGGTAGACTCGACTATTATAGATTTTGAGAATAAATTGAACTTTAATGTTAAAAAATGTGCTATAATGACTATCACTCGGAAGGCTGAAAACAATAGACTCCAATACGAGTACACGATCGGTAATGATATAGTTCCCAGAGTTAATTCGAAACGTGATTATAGACAGTAAACTTTCATTCGCTGAGCACGTAAACTCGACTACAAAAAAGGCTTATCAAATGCTTGGACTCGTTTTCAGATGTGCTAAGTTTTTCAAAAATCCTTATATAATGCGTTGGTGAGGAGCCGTCTGGATACGTTAATCGACTCGAATATTTGAACATGATAATGCTTAGGAAGAGGCGGTTAATAAATGATGAGATTATTCTTTATAAAATTATCCGTCGATACATGGACACTAAATTAAAGGAATCTCTAAACTTTTTCAATCGCTGCAGGTTGACTAGAAGAGTGGTTATGAACAGACTAATTTTTTACACGACAACATATTCGAGTAATGCTGAACAAAATGAACCAATCAACCGAATGCAAGATCCCCATGACAAATATTTCTCAAGATGTGACATTTTCAACAAATCATTTCCATCATTTGGTAAAAAATCATATGATAAAAAATTAGAATTCCATCTTGTGCCATCCATCTTGAGAAAACACTTTTTTCTAACCTCACACTATAATAGCCATATACGTGTCACGAGTTGCATTAATAACTATAATCGAGCTGAGCTAGGGAGCAAGGGAACTAGAATAGGGAGCTAACGACACGTATCTATCAGAGAGATTAAACCTACTACCAAAATAACAATGTTGCTGACTGAAAAATTGCATGCCTTGTAAACATTCAAAACTTGTCTCTTTCATCTTCAGATGTTTTCGACTTCAATGAACTAAAATGTACACATCCCGTATGGGTGAAAGATAATGAGAACCGCTAATTGAATATGTTGGCTGCACGATCAACTTGGCAATTTTATACTGCTTCATATAGGCTAATTTAATCAATATTCATTACGCACATCGCTCGTGTTAGATTGAGTGAAAGAGGGTTGTTATTTTAAGGATTTCGGAAGCATAAATCATGGTTTGAGATAAGAAAATATTATTATCCTACAAAAGGAGTCTTGGAAATCATAAAGAAGCAATTAAATTTTATTATTTGTCATTTTTTTTGCTGGAAAGTTTTAATGAGATCACCACTCCATTAATGATTAAATATATATTCGCTTCCCTCGATGGATAATATTGTGAGCTTTAATTTTCGCTTCGTTCAATTAAAGTGTATGCTGTTAGGAATTTATATCAAAGTTAACGGGATGTTTTGCATGGATTAGTCATAGTCAAGTATGGGGGCTAGATACCGATATTCAGTTAATTAGAAAAGGTAATTCGAAAAGCCAATAAAATATGTGAAAATATTGAAATGCGGAATTAGACTCAGCACCGTTGAAGAAAGGGATTCATGCGAAACGAATGCTAATTTCTCTTTTTGTTAGAGTGTTGTCACACCCCTTCTGTACTTAAAGATGTTATTTGTTAAAAAACAGTTCACTTAATCTTGTTAGCATGGTATGGTACGGGTAGATATCAACAAAATCTGTCACAAAGCCGTTAGACATGAAATATTAGTACTCGTAAAAAATTGATAAGCAAAGACTTTTTTCGCTGCTATCGCAAGATTACCATAATGTAATTGAATTGCCGTTGTGTACGGTTGTTGTGTCACACCTTTAGGAACTTCTTACCAAAAATTCGAAGACACTTGTATTAAAGTTACTACACATAAACGTACACTTATTCAAAAGCGCAAAAGAAATAACTTGTCCTAGTCATCCTATAGTGTTTCACTAAAGCTCGAAAAGTCTAGTGTATGTATGCGAGTATAAGAGGTGTCTGTGTGCATGGTTACGTTTTTACGAGGGCTTTGAGATGGAAATCTAGAACAAAGTCTGGTCAGTGTGCAGGTTTATAACACTAAAACTATTCCCCATTCCTCTTACTCGGAGAGAACCTAACAATATTCCTTTCGGCTCAGGTGTTTCTTCTGGCTTTCTAAAGCATTCGTGACTTAAGAGGACCATGATGATGATCTATTAAGTCTTTTATTTAGATCATCTTCTTTCGTGTTACTGCATCGCTTCTCTTGCAACTTATTTTATGAATCTTGTTAAAATTCTGCCCTATCTAACTATCAAATCACTTGTGTTTATATCTTGGGGCTGATTGTCAAATGATCGCATCAAGTGATCACGACGAGTGGTGAGTCATTATAAAATTTTTTATTGTAAGTTTTTGCGATCAGCGTGATCAGGCATGATTCCACCACTTTCCAAGTTTGCGTAAGCCGGTTGACATTTTTTTGTACGAAATTCAATTCAAAATTACGTTTTTCCAGCTCCCATTGTAAGCCGATATTGACCCTTTTAGTCCGCTCAACATTTGAATTTTAATTGAATAATTTGACACAAGATGGCACTATAAAAATCTATTATTTGTGTGCTGGTTTTACGCACATACCGTACGTAAATACACATATATCGTACGAAATTCGATTGTAACGCAGAGAAAAATTCAAAATTGAACCGCACGAAAAGGGTCTATTTGCCACTGCCGACATATTTGTAGATGACTCTCATGTCTAAGATGTGTCAGGAGGAGAGTTTCCCCTAACTCTTCGGTGTGTGAAATTGCCGTTGTATATGACTTAAATGTCCTCATAAAACTTGTGAGTAGAGGTGTGCGAGTCGACTTTTTTTCAAATAAAAATTCAAACCCGAACCGAACCCGAAACCCTGACCCGAGCCGAAACTGTTTGTAAAAAGATTTCCTTTGAAATTTTTTTTAAACTCAATAGACGCTTTTAGCGCGGTTCAATTTTGAATTTTTCACTGCGTTACAATCGAATTTCGTACGATATATGCGTAATTACGTACGGTATATGCGTAAAATCAGCACACAAACAATGGATTTTTATAGTGCCATCTTGCGTCATATTATTCAAGTTTCAATTAAAATGCAAATGTTGAGCGGACTATAAGGGTCTATTGAGTGGATTGAGTTTGAAATGAAAACCCGACCCGACCTGACAAAAGAATAAATTCAAAAACCACACCGACAAATTGATTCGGATTGGGGTCGGATTTTTAGCCGAGGCTATCCTTCGATGATGCATCTCAAGAATAAAAAGGATGAGAGAAACCTGTTGATGTGGCTTACATGCTTACGTGGATGTGTGAGTGATGAATCATCGGTGATTCTCATGTGAATCATCGGAGATTCAACTGTGAATCATTGGTGATTTTTTGATGAATCGGTGACGGGCTTGAAAACATAAAGTAGCTATCGCTACTTGATAAACTGAAATTAACTTAAATGCGAAAGCTTACTGGGCAATAAGAATTAATTTGATTTTCTTCGTTTAGTGTATTGTGACCGTAACAAAGTGTCGCCAGCCAAAAAATTGCAAGATCAAACAAACATTGACCGAATTAAAATTACTACCGCTGCAGATACAAACAGCATAACAAAAAATTTTGACCAGTACTTCCAAATGTTAACATAACAACGGATCTACTAAGCCAAAGAGTTTCTCTTTGAATAATCGAACAAACGATAACGAACAAACGAGATGATAACTCACTCAATATGTGACCACGCTGATATACACATGGTCTTACGACAAAGATGTGCTGAAGAAAGAGGCGTAAACGTCCCAATCAGCCAAACTTTTTGTCGTGGATTGTTAAAATATAGAATGGATAGAAACATATCTGCTATAAAAGCGACGAATCTATGCCACGTTTCTAAATTAACGCTAAATTTTGATCTATTTCTGAGAAAATCGCCCGAAATATTACTTTCTTTCAGGTGGATCAATGCCAATCTATGTCCTGGAGCGCCACCCTTTACATTTGGACATTATTTTACTTTTATTAATTTTGTTTTATTTTATCATTATCATTATCATTTATCATTATCATTATCAAAGCTGTTCGAGGTACTTGGCGAATACGGGGTTAATGGAAGTTTATTGGGCGCTATCAAAAGCATCTACTCAGGGAGCAAGGCTGCGGTAAGGCTAGATGGTGAAATTAGTGAGGCTTTCGAAGTTAATGAGGGAGTTCGTCAGGGTTGTTGTCTCTCCCCTCTTCTGTTCATAATTTTTATGGACAAGATTATCAGGCAAGCGAATTTGCAAGGGAATGTGAAGGTGGGGGAAGTAATCATGAAAATCCTGGCCTATGCGGATGACTTAACTCTATTAGCAGATAATGCCAAGGATTTGCAGGAGAATTTAGACTGCCTGAATGCTGCATGTGAGGAATACGGCATGAAAATAAGTGTCAGTAAAACTAAAGTTATGCATATTGGCAAATCCCGGAAGGATGTAGTTTGCAGTTTAAATGGGGAGCAGTTGGAACAGGTCTCTGAGTTTAAATATTTAGGAGCCATTTTTTCGGAGAATGGCAAGTTAGTTAGGGAATTTGAAGAAAGGAGAAGAATGGGAAATGCAGTGGCCAGTCAGTTGAGGTCGTATGTGTTCAACAAAAAGGAGTTAAGTAGTGGCACAAAGCTAGCTATTCACAGGTCAATCTTCAGACCAACGATTTTATACGGCAGTGAAAGTTGGGTGGACTGCGGATACCTTGTGCATGACCTGGAGGTTTCTGATATGAGGGTTCTTAGGAGCATAGCAAGAGTAAATCGGAGGGAACAGTGGGACAATCATATTAGGAACGACGACATCAGGGAAAACTTAGGGGTTACATCAGTGGAAGAGGCGGCAAGGATTAGTCGTTTGCGGTGGTACGGGCACGTTCAGAGGATGGGTAATAGCAGGCTACCAAAGAGGATATTGGATGCTCAAGTCCCGGGTGTGCGTCCCAGGGGTAGGCCAAGGAGAAGGTTTATAGACTCAATTAAATCCGATTTAGAAGTTAGGGGACGTTCTCTAGGCGAACAAACCATCTCCTTGGCACAGGATAGGGGAGTATGGAGAAGGGTGGTCCATGATCAGTAGTAAAGACCTCACACCGAAAGGTACAAACGGTCTATAAAGTGTGATGATGATGATGATGATTATCATTATTCATTGCTAGTATTTTCTTATGTGTTCTGTGTACTTTTAAATTGTGAGTATTCAGGAGGCCTCGGCTATTAATAAAATAACAAAAAAGGTCCCTAACAAGCAGATTCTCTTGCGTTATTTGACTTTTTAGCTGGCAATTCCCTAAAATAAGGTCTGCTTACACGACCTATTTTTCTTCGCAAACTTAAAAAATTCAAACGCATGCTTCTAGAATTTTCATCTGACAACCCTAACTTTATGCGTGAGTGTAAAATAAAGAACTTCCTTGACTTTCTGCGATAATTTACATTTACGATATTTCCAACCATCGCTGCTCATCCAGTTCGTAATCCAATAACTTAACACAAGATCAAAGAACCAAGCAATCAGTTCCTTTGATTTTTCCTCACATCCTGTTGGTTAGTCTTTCAAAGGAATGTGACTACTTCGTTAAGGCAGAATATAGTATGAAGTGTTTTGCCGATTATAAATAGTTGTGCTCATAATTTCGTGTTTGTTGTGCTGAGGAAAATCTGTTTGAAAACACAACAAAAACTGTTCTCTTTTTCCTATTTTGCCTTTTTCTTAGATTTTATTTTAAATAAACAAAAAATACTGATTTCCCTTAGGGTTTGCTTATTATAAAACGAAATGTGTCTGCTTTTGTCATTTATATTCTTTAATATCATAGCCCAGAAATATCAATTTGAATGCATGTAACGCTGTAACATCTTCATATTATAAACATTCCTTTGTCGACATATAAGATGATGATGATTATTACCCTATATATTATACGGTGTCTTTTCTTTTCCCCTTTATTGCTTTCGGATTTAGTTTCAAGGCATTTATATCAATTTTGTTGAAAAGAATAAAAATAGGCTAAAATTCTTTATCAATTTCGGGTCCAATTTACAACACTGTGGCATTTAGAAACTTAACTGAAGAATATGTGCGACGAAAAAGTGATTCGAATTGACACATGTGAAAGGAAGTTTAAAACCGAAATAGGAATTATTTGACATTTATTTAGCGTGGGATGTTATAATTTGAGAACTTAGATAGCTTCGGAGTTTGTTGGAACTCTAATGTTAGTAACGATATTTATGGATCGATTCGCGTCGTATGACATTGTAAGTTTGTCCTCCAATTTTAGAGTAAATCGTTGTTTTTTATATCCGAGCCTTAGCTGACGTACCTATTTCTTGAAATGTTAAAAATGTTCCCGAAATTTCCAAAATTAAAAAAAAAATTTGATGTTTTCTTGAAATTCACGAAAATTTCATAAAATATCCCGACATTTCCTGAAATTCCCCGAAAATTTCCAGAAATTTTTTGAAATTTCCCGAAATTTTCTAAAATTTCCCGAAATTTCCTGAAATTCCAGAAATTTCCCGACAATTTCCCATAAAATGGGCTTAGGTCCGGATCGGGTTTTGCGAAAAGATCGGCATGCTCATCTCTAGCCGGAATTGCAATTGCAATTTTTGGGTAAAATTTATGTTCATTTTGCCCCGCCCATTAGCGGACGGAATAGAAAACGGAACTCTCTCACCTCTATTGCCTCTATTCCATATCCACTATACATCAACAATATTTTGAACTGAGAAGCGAACATACCTAGAAAATTCTTCCTCATTTGCAATAATTCTAAATCCTAACCCTATAAAATAATTTTTAGAAAATTTTTTATTTCATATAGAAAGCAAAACTCGCAAAAATATTCTCAAATGTACACAGCAGTGTTCCGATGAATGGTGTGATTAACAAATTTGCCTCACTCTCTCCTGACAACGAAATTCACAGAAATTTAATTTCGCTTCGGGCAGAATTTTGTTTTTAAAACATTTTTCCGATTGATGTTATAAATTATGCAGAGAGATGATAGTAGAGTGCTAGATTTTTTGTACACTCATCTGCTGTCTGTAACTGCTTCAAGTTCCCCTTTAATGCATTTGTAATGAATGGACGACCAGCACAACCCCTTTTGTGTTAACAGGCGGCGTTGTACACAAATAAATTTTAGGTTACAGACCAATAACCGCATCAACGGTTCAACAAAAAAACGCGTAAAACATTATTGCCACATAAGCTTTATGTTTTTCAAGGAAAAACTTCGAAAAGAAAACTTGTCACTTGTGGAAAAGTTGGAATTTATTTTTTAATGTCTTCCCGAATAAGAAAACTTTGAATATAAATTTAACATAAATTTATTTCCATCATCACAGCATCAGAGTTATACTATTTACACCAAGCTATCGTCATCAATTATAGTTACGAAATAAGATTCCCATTTATAGAAAACATTCTTGCGAAAAGCCTTTTTCTATTTCCGATTTAGATTTAGATTTCCTGTGACTTTTCCTTCATGAATGTGTATAAATCCAACTCCGGTATGTGGAACCTATTTTGTTCCGTATTTTAAAAACTACAAAGTGGGGTGTAGAAAAGGTTTCTGGTATATCTAATGTAACCACAATGTACAACAGTATTGTCAAGTTGCACCCAAAAAATGACTTGTAAATTTGTACGTTTGCCCCGTAGTTTAGCTGCACGTACATTGTACTATACATTTTTACAATGTTCATGCTATTTTGAACGCTTTGGCTGTACATCGTACATGTAGAACGTACATTGTACTATGTATTTATAAAAAGTACAAGATGTTCTTGAACACTTTAGCTGTACGTTGTACATATAGAACAAACAAGAACACAAAAAAAAACAAAATTTTAATGCAAAAAGGTTTTTTATTCACTTACATAACGCTGTCAATGTACAACTGACTTGTTCGGCACACAATGGATTTGTACATTCTACGTGTAATTTGTACATCACGAAAATACATCATTTGTACATTGTTCATATCACTTGTTCATCACGTGAACACGTCCATTGTATATTATACATACTACTTGTTTATCATACAATGGATGTGGACATTGTACATGTCACTTGTATAAAAAATGATGTTGTAGATTGATCACTTGATCATAATGTACGTCCCACTTGTATATGGCGTTGGTATAGCTGGACGTACATTGTACAAGTGAATTGTTCATTAAATAAGTACAATGTACATTACATTATACATTACAGATTTACATGTACATGAAGTACATCTTAGACGTAAAACGGTCGTAAAAATGTACTTGAGAGTTGTACATACAAAATTGCACTTTTTTGGGTGCACCTTCATCAGAACAGAAAGTCTATGATACCGCTAGAACATACAATCTCCACACATGCCCATGATCTACAGTGCCCGGTCATTTATATTTATCAATGAGCTGTACCTCCCAGTCAGTTATATTGACTGTACTTCCCGGTCAGCTATACTTCCTGGTCAACTTTATTACTTGGCCAGATATACTTCCCGAGGATAGAGACTATTTGCGAACACCGAAAAACTCAATGTTACAAACGTTGACAAACACTGTTGACACTTACTTTGTACGGATCTACGGCCTTGTAGCTCAGCCGGGTGGAGCACAACAACCAAATGTGTTAAATAATGTTCGCGAATGAACGTGACCCCACAATGTTGAAAGTCTGCTGCTCTAAGGTAAGGCGAGGGGGGGGGAGAGGGTATGTATCTGGCGTGCCACTAGCGTGAGTGGAGTGAAGGGGATGTACGAAAAAGGCCGATTTCGGCGTGACAACCTTTATGAACGGCCCTATGATGGATGATGACGATCAGGTTGACGTGATATGCGACAGACTCACGTAATTTATCTCAGAGTGAAAAAACCGACAAAGTAAATCCTTATGTTTGCAAAACTAGTGTAGCTCCTAAGACATCAATACTTCCAAATGGAACGAGCAACAGGATTTTTGCTTTTCGATGCTTGCTGTGAGCTTGTCGTCAGTTTGATGAATAAATTTTTATTAGGTTGGCCCCTCTGATAAAAATGATGTAACTGAATATTTGGCGCTTCGCTTTATTTTGAAGAGAGATTTTAATTCTGCGTTTAAATAAAATATATAAAAATTATTTGTATGTGCCGTAGAAAAGTTTTTATCTTAAAAAGTGATAATTTATCGTTATAAAATAAAAGTGGCGGGACAGTCGTCTTCCATTCTTGAATTCCTAAAGTGAAATTCTAGCCCCTTTCCACATTCTTATTCTTATTTGTTTGTCGTACTCAATTCGAATTTTTAGTTTACTAGAATTTTCCGAAGTTTTTCACATTTCTCTTGTGTTCAAACATTACTTTAAAAGCGATTTCAGACGACAGAATGACATTATCATAGTTTTCACGTTCCTATTCACATTCTACGTTATTGTCTTTTATTTTTCAAAAGTTTAATTTGTATTTCCACTAAAAGAAGTAATTATTTACAACACGAGGAAAGAACCGAAAATGTTTTTCCGAGTGATGTATTAAGTTGTGTTAAAGCTTACTAGCCTATTACATTCAGCGGAATGAATTGTTCATTTATCTTGTGTGAGAAATGAATCATCTTCTTTCTATTCAATAAATTTAACCACTTCCTTTTGTACAACCTAACATACTGGACGTGTTTTTATTTCGGCCTCTTTAAGTTGCACATGATTCATATAAGAGGCAATATAGCAAATGGAAAAATTAAAGAGTAAGTGACACAGAAGAGTTATAGTGAAGTTTATACCGAAGCCCGGTCGTCCTACATACAACCAGGCAGGTTCGTATAGACCGATAACCCTTACTTCTTTCGTGCTAAAGAAGCTAGAAAGAATGTGTGACAGGTACGTTGTTCTAAGGCTTAAGCCCTTGCATGCGAACCAGCACGCCTATCAGGCAGGCAAATCAGTTGATTCGGCTCTCCATCAAGTTGTGTTTAACGTGGAGAGGTCGATGGAATTTGGACAAAATACTCTGGCTGCGATTCTAGACCTGGAAGGAGCTTTCAACAAAGTTACTTTCAGGGCCATTAATGCTGCTTTGAGGAAGTTTGGTTTAGAAAGGACACTGATAAGGGCGATAACGTCGATGTTGAGCAACAGAATTTTGTCTATAGACTTGTTTGGTGCTCACAGGAGCGGAATAGTTGGCAGAGGTTGTCCGCAAGGAAGAGTTCTTCCGCCGATACTCTGGAATATGGCTGTGGACGATTTGCTCACGATGCTAAACGAGTCAGGATACTTAGCAGTTGACTACGCTGACGATATAGCTATCCTGATCTCGGGAACATTCGAGGGCGTATTGAGTTCGTCGATGAGTAGAGCTTTTCGCATAGTAGAAGGGTGGTGCAATGAATCAGGGCTATCCGTTAATCCGGAAAAGACCGGGCTCATTCTCTTCTCAAAAAAGCGAAAGTTGGACGCACTACGTATGCCAATGCTCTTTGGGACTTTCCTAAAATTGACTAACAAGGTCAAGTATCTTGGGGTCATTCTTGACGGTAAACTAGACTGGAAAGATCACATTGGGGAAAGGACCAAAAAAGCATTGAGAGTGTTTTGGCAGCGTCGCACCACGTTTGGTAAAAAGTGGGGCCTCAGGCCATCAGTTATGTATTGGATGTATAGAGCCATAGTGAGGCCTATACTGATCTACGGCTGTATGGTTTGGGCACCGCAAACGAGGCTGGGCGTAGTGTGTAAGAAGATTGATTCATTCAACGTTTAGCGTGTCTAAGCATAACAGGAGTAATGACCTCCTATCACTGCCGCCGCTAGACCTGTTTGTGAAACAAGAAACTGAGATGGCAGTGTACAGGCTGTACAGGAGAGGAAGCTGGATTGTGGAAGGTCGAAATTTCGGCCACGCAAAGATTTTAGAGGACCTGAAGAATGAGTTCAGGGAAATAAGCATGCCCGAAGACAGCATGCAAGCAAAGTTCTGTTTTGAAAGATACTTTGAAACAAACGGGCTGAAAAGGTCTGATTGGGAAGGAGAAAAGCTTCCGATAGAGGCAGACGTGACTGTCTACACAGATGGATCGAAGACGAACGAAGGAACAGGGGCTGGAGTATATTCGGAGGAGTTGGATTACAACATATCCATACCTCTGGACGTATTCGCTACTGTCTTTCAATCTGAGATCTTCGCCATATGTGAAGGCTCGCGCGAGATGGTACGCGAAGGCGTAAAAGGGAAGACGATCCTGATCTATACAGATAGCGAATCAGCCATTGGATCGCTGTCATCAGTCAAGCTCTCGTCGAAGTTAGTCATTGAGTGCTCAGAGATGGTGGAAGCCTTGTCAAGAGACAACAGAGTCATATTGGCTTGGGTTCCAGGACATTCTGGAGTGCCGGGGAATGAAAGAGCGGACGAATTAGCCAGGAGAGAGGGAGTGAGTCGAAATTCATCGGGTCTGAACCGGCTGTAGCAATAAACGCGGGTTTGATAAGGCTTATGGTGAAAAAGAGGACGGAAGAATACCATCAGAAGAGGTGGGATGCACTGACAACATGTAGGCAATCAAAAGAATTTGCGGTGAGGTGTAATGCTAAAAACACCAAATTTCATTTGAGTCTTGCTAGAGTCAAGTTGCGCGAGCTGGTGGGTATTCTCACGGGTCACAATAAGTTGAACAATCACCTCAACAAGATCGGGATAGTTGGTATCCCGAGCTGTAGAGGCTGCGGGTGGGAACCGGAGACGGCCAGGCATTTTGTGTGCGCATGCTCAACTCTGGTGAATCTGAGGAAGAAGCACTCAGGAGATTTTTACTTAACTCCCGAAGAGCAATCGAAAATAGATTTGGCTAAATTGCTCTCGTTTATTACAGGAAGCGAGTGGCTGACCGAGTCCGAAAGGAGAACGTGAAATAGTAAAAGTAGTCTTAGCACAATGGGCCTAACGAGGAGAGGCCTCAGTGTTTTGTAAATAAGGAATTTTATGACAGAATTGTAGCAATTTTTACCCAGAGGTATTTGTTATAATTATTAGGTTAAAATTCAATTATTGTACAGGATTTCCAATAAAACCAACCAACCAAGTGACACGCGGAACATATCAAACCGCGATCAGAAACAGTGGAATCGAATCAAGTACTCTTACTGTTCCCCTCGGTTCATTCAAACTTCTATGATTTGTTTTACAATATGAAAACTTGATTATTGATTGATGAGTGTGTATCACATCAAATTGACTACTTTTGGTCGAAAACCCCCTATTGATGAGAGTCTTTTTCTGGACTCGGCTATCAATAGAGCGCTGAAACAAGATCATCATCATCAAGTTTTATATACCACATTAGTACCTTCCGGTGTGAGGTCTTTATGCCGCAACCCCAGAATGGTTAACTATCGTCCTCCAAATCTGATTCAATTGAATCTATAAACCTTCTCCTCGGTGTACCCCTCGGCGGAGCTCGGACTGTTCCAGGTTTCGTGTCAAAAATCATTTTCACCACACACACACACTTGTTGCTTTCGTTTCAAAAATCGTTTTCGCCACGTTCAACATCGTATACATAGCTGTGGTGAAAGCTAGGTGAAAACGACTTTTGACACGAAGTCTGGAACAGTCCGAGCTTGACTTGGCGTAACACCCCTGACCTGTGCATCCAAGATCCTTTTCGGTAACCAGTTATTACCCATTTTTTGAACGTGCCCGAACCAGCGCAGACGACTGGCACTTGTCGCCCCTTCCACTGACGAAATCCCACTGCTCCCTCAGATTAACTACAAGCAATCTCCTTGCGAGATTTGCCGAAATGCATAAGTTAGTTTTCCCGACACTTATCTTCATCCCGTACTCCTCACATGCAGCAGCCAGGCAGTCAATCCCAACCTGTAAATCCCTGGTATTATCTGCTAATAGAATCGAGTCATCCGCATAGGCCAGTATTTTCATTATTACCTCACCCACCTCGACATTTCCCTGCAAGTTGGGCCGAATGCAAGTTGGTCGAATGCCTTCTCAAAGTCGATGAAGCTGAAACAAGATAGGCAAAGGGAAACAAACCCTAAAAGCTCTGTGGATGTCATAGGTTAGGAGGTGTTACTACATGTGGGTAAGGGAGGAAAGAAGCATTTTCCACAAAGGCAAAGTAACTGTGTAAGTCGAAACTCTAACCACAATTGAATTTGCCACTTTTACAGTGTGGTAACTGAAACGACATTTTGTGCGTTTTTCCCAAATAAAATTCATATTACAATAGACAGATAACAGAGAGGACTGAGTTTTGTTACATATCCGTAGAAAGCATTGACTTGGGTGCGGATATAATAATTTAGGTGCGTGGATAATGAAAGCCATAAAATTTTCTTTATATCCGCAGCTCCAAAGATAACCGAAGATTATCACATGCCACACGGTATACAGAGCAATGTATTTCCCATAATTTAACCATCAAAAATTTAATAAGTCGTTTTAAATTCTGAATTAATATAGTTTAACAGTTGTAACCTTAATTTCACTAGCTTGTTGCTTTCTTTGAAATAATTTGAAACATTTTGACGGCAGCAGGAAATCAGAATTGTCCTAAGCCATTACCGCAATTCACGCAAGCAAATAAAGGTTGTAACGTTCCATAACTGGTACCCCCCTCGTAGAAAAAATTAAATATTAAAACGCATTTTTCCCTTTAGGTGAAAGGAACATTAGGCATGATTAATATCACAAGTTTGAACGAAAACACAGAGAAAGCTTTCCGAGTGAAATTAACTTAAAAAGTGAATTTTTCATCGTATATTGGCTGAAATTATTATTCTTTAATACAAATTTCCGTGCGGTGTGCTTCACGTCGCCCTAGGTTAATTAATTTTTCTTCTTTTACTGAACAAATACTAAAAAAACAAAATGAAGTAAATTGACTGCCTTAGTTTGTGTATAAAGCGAACATAGACATAAGTTAATTTATTAAAAAATCTTTTTATCATATTTGCTCCCTTTTTCGCTTTGTAAAACATGTTTAGTTTTGCAGCGAAGTGGAAATGTAAAAAAAAAGGTTTTTTTTAGCTTGTTTTCCCAAATGGATGTACACAACGTTGAATAAGAATGATGTGTGGTAAGAGACACAAAGCTCACCAGTTCGTAAATTTGTCTTTTTTCGTTGACTTGTCGACATCAAAGTCAATGCGTTATAGCATCTACCACACACAATTCCTGGATTCGGGTTTATAATACATTTAGAGCTTTTATTAGTTAGAAAATTGGTATGAGGATGAGTGCGGAACAAGTGGATTTTTCTTGTACCGTATTTGTTGCAAGTGATTTGAATACGTAATCTTTGAATTGTATTACGTGACCAAAATAGATTTAAACAAATTTTTTTAAAATAAATTTTGTGACATCAATTTGTAGAGACGATATTCAGTTTCGGAAACTATATGATATGAGTTAATGGTATTTGTTTTGTTGAAAGAAGTAGTAATTCAGTAATCGTGATGTTAAGTATACCACACGGAAATAAAAAATTTCGGCGTGGGCGTACAGACGAACGTTTTTATTTTGTTACACTTTTACCATCTGCCATTGTTTTTTGCATAGCAAAAAGTCAAAGTGTAACAAAATAAAAACGTTTGAATGTATCACTTTTATTTTTCAGTCAACATTTCGCAAATGATCGATCTGATGAATAACACATACGTACAGCCGGTTCATTCCTTTTTTACCTAGTTTGAAGAAGTAGATGACACTTTAAAATCAAACAATTTTTTACAGTACCCAGCAAATAAAGTTCCATCCAAATAAGCAAAATTTCGGGGAGCTGCGGGAAACGTGGAATTCCCATAGAAAAATTTGATTTTACCAGTAACCATGATAATAGGACGAAAGTTAGTATTTTATTTAATTGATTCAAAAGTTGTTGTAAATCTTTGCATAGTCGGGAAATTTGAAAGTAAGAATTATTGCAACACTACAGACAATTAACGTTATGAAATTATATTTTTTTTAGTCAAAACCACTTCTGAAAGGTAACTTAGTACACATTTTTGAATGAAATTTTAATATTTGTTGATTAATTTACCTCAAAAAATGTTGTGTAGTATGCCATAAGTAACGAACGTGTTATGAGCTCACATAACATGTGCACGGCGTTCGTGCATGCATGGTGGATAAAATATGACGATGATTGTTGTTAGTTTTTAAGTTCAAACATGTTCTGAGCACCGACCCAGCGCTGTTTATGGCTAACGTGATTTATAACGCAAAGTACGTTGACTATGAACTAGGGGGAAAAAGGGGAAACCAAGTGGATCACTTCCACTCTAAGTGTTTCAACGTTCACGCTTTCCTGGGGTAGTACACAGGCACCAGCTCTTGATATGCGAAGGTCGAAGGTCAAAATTTGATATTCAATATTTCTCTGACGCGTGTCAACGCGACACCATCGATTGCGTAACTGAAACAGATTGACGTTCGTATTCTAAAGAAAGATATGACCTCACACTTCCCGACGTTCAAGTCCAACCGATTGAGCGCACACCATCAAGCAAGGGCGTCTACGTCGGGCTGTAACCGTACAGCATTAGAAAACATCTTATTGCAATAATCAGCTTCGAGTCATCAGCAAACATAATCTTAATAGCCTTAAAAATTTTGATGACGTCATCCACAAAGAGAATGAAAAGCAAGAGGCCTAAATGGCTTCCTTTTGGAACGCCAGTAATAACTTCAAAAATTTCGGAGACATGACTCATTGGATTTCAAGAGCATCCTCTCAAACGCTTTCTGAAAGTCAGTATAAACGACGTCCAACTGTGAGTCAGACTCAATGACCTCCAGCGCGTTAGTTAATTCAAGCAGATTAGTCGACGATGAACGAACTTGAACATGTGAGCACTTAACTAACTTCACAATGAGCAAATACCAAATATTATCAAATATAATAATTTAATATTTAGCAATCGTCGGAAATGGCGTGAGTAAATACAGAGGACTAATCGCACAAGTTTGCGAATAGCAAACAGAGAGGGACTATTCGGTCACTCCCGTAGGTGCATGTCGTAGTAAAGCCGCCATTTAGTGCTGTTTCCATTCTAGACCTATAGTTTAGTGTTCCCCTCTCCTAAATCAAGTTTGCCACACCTCCCAGTTAAGTCTATCGGAAAATAGAAGGTTCATGTTTGTACCATGTTGTAACATTTTACAAAAAAAGTATTCAAAATGTCCCGCAACACGCGATGTTTTCTTCTCTCGCTCACGTGCATTGGACTGAGCTTTACTTACAACCACAATAAATGTTAATCAAATCACATTAAGCTAAACAGACGATGTAAATGCAATTTACGGACCATTGAGCCAATAAATTGTGTTGATGTGAAATGAAAGATTATTGCTGCATTTCCAAATTATTTACAATTTAAATTTTAAACTGAATTTAATGTCGAACTACTGGTGAGTTGAAGAATAAATAAATGAATAAATAAACACAACTTATTCGAATGAATGCCCACGGGATTGCAGCAATACACAATATTCCAGCTTATATTTTCAATTTATTCTTTGAACGATGAGAAATTATGTCATTTTGAAGTTTGTTTATTCCTTTTGCGGCGGGGCATAAAGCATTATTTCCGAGATTATCTCTTATTTGCTACAATTCAAGATCTTTTCGTTGGCGAAATGTTTGAATACTTCATGATTCTTATGTTTTCCGATTGCCGTTACTCGCGCACATAAATTGTAAATAAAACAAGAAATAAAATAGAATTTTGTGTGTAAAATTACTTTACAGCATTTTAACGTCAGCGAAAAGCTGTCAATTTTAAAAGACATGATGTAATAAATTTTCTGTTGTAAGTGTATGCCGCGCCGCCATAAGTATCGATTGCACTAAACTTTACCTCAATACCTGTGGAAGACACTCTAATTAATTGGGCAACGGATTATCACTCAGAGACTTGAGTCACTTATATCGCCAAAATTACTTTGTGCTGTAACAGTGAAAACAATTATTTCACAGTTGCAGCATTTTTCTTTATTGGACAGCACTAATGAACCCATAAGGTCCAAATGCCTTTTTCTTTGACTACTAACAACACACCAGAACACTTACTGAACAGATTACAACTTCCTATTGTTGCTCTCTCCACTAAATTTGTCGAGAGAGAAACGATCTAGTTTGAGTAGGCGGAGCCGAACTACCACATCTAGGCCTCTGGTTCCACCCGTTGCGCGTAATACGATTTAACTGTGACACAGAATCACACAGACATTTCCAGAGGCGCTCGGTAGAAGGAGGACTCTTTCTCATATTTGAATATTGAATGTAACTCTCCCACTTTTATTTGACATTTGACGTTGCGCATTATTCCGTTCTTCTGCCGAGCTCTTACATTGCTGTGCGTTCTTTCAAAACCGAGATATCAAATCAATCTACGCATTCAGTCTGTCAAACTTTAGTAATTTTTACGCAGAAAAAGAAAATTTGTACTTCAGGCAGTTTTCCGAACTTTTTGCATGGCCGTAAGCACGAAAGCTGTGATATTTTATTAAAATCGCTTCAATTTATTATGATACGATGGGCCAGCATAAATTCAAGTAACTTTTATGAGTAACGTGATTTTGGTAAATTTACGAACGAAATCAGCTGATTTTTTTTTTTGCAATGAAGTTTGCTTCTTTCGCAACTGCAGCTGACTTCACGTTGAGTATTACTTGCAAAGATCAAAACAAAAGACTCTCACGTCGCTGCAGGGGAGTGACAATCTTTAATTTTGAAGATTTTGAACCGTACAAATGCTTTTCAAGTTGCAGAAGTTACATTCATTGCGAGAAAATCAGCTAATTTTTTTGAATTTGTCAATAAAGTCAACTGATTTTGCTAAATTTTTCAATTAGATCCGCTCATTTGGTAAAGAAATTAGCTACAATCAACTGCTGTTACCTTCACATTGAACAGCATTTGTACGGTTCAAAACAGAAGGCAGTCACTCCTTTCTGCAGTCGACAATGCCGCACAGTGATGTGCTTTAATTCTTGACAACAAACTGCCTTCTTTGTACTTTGAACCGAGACAAAGTATGCACCTTGGTGCCAAAATGACAATAAGCGCTGGACGCCACAGCAGCGCCACGATCGACATTTAGTACATCGTGTAACGTGTACTTATTTCGTGTGGAACAAACTTTACGCTTATTATATCAGTGTTATGTCAATAACCATGAAGTTCTCGCGTAAGTATGCCAATAGAAGCAACGAAGCTGTTCTAAATGTACGATAAGTTTGCCAACGACATCAATCTATGTCTTTGGCAAACTCATTTTAAAGATTATTACATTTAGAACCTTTAGAACAGCTTCGTTGCTTCTATTTGCATTTGCGCAAACTTCATTGTTATTGACAAATTGAAGAATAAGTTCACGCATAATAGTGTGAGTGAGTACTGAGCACCATAAGTATGAATGTCATTGGTTGTTGACATAAGTGCACATTTTACGGTGTACTAAAAGTCGATCGCAACGAGTGATTACCAACGCCGATCACGAATTGGCTTTTTGTGAAACTCTTTAGGCTCAGAACTGTGCAAATGGACCTTCAAAGGATCCGTAAGTATTCTCATGAGCGAAAGAAGTTGAAATCATTAATATTTTGCGGGTGTACTGCACGGTTACTTTTCTTCCTTACGAAATCTATTCAAAAACTTTTCTTCATTACATATAAATATTCTTACCATTTTGCACACACTAACGCGTTGAACCATAAACGTTACGCTTTACCTTAATTAAAATTTTGATAAATCTTAAATCTTATGTTCAAAACTTCGATAGATTTTTTTATCACATTTCAATTATTTCTGTTTATAACCTAAGCTGTCTGAGACATCGTTTACAATCAATAAACTTATCACACCTAAGAAATATGTGTAATTTTCATCGAAAATTTGTCACTAAGCCAACAACATTTTCGGACTTGATCGATGACAGACACTCTTTACTTTCGATTGAAAAATCAAAATTTTAAAGCAGGACTAACAAACCGAGGTTGACGCTTCTAGAGCGGGGAACAGGAATTCGTTGTAACAGTTGATTTCTTCGAAAATTTCAAGCAATTCCAACAGCCCGATGTCGTTTGCTCATCGAAACGTCTCTGCTTTCGCTAGACCTGTGTAACAACCGTAGTATGGCCATTGTCTTTGCCGATGTCTGTTCGTCCCAAATTGTTCTCATCGTCATCTTGGGCGACTGGCATCCATTTTTCGATAAATTTTGGTCGGAATAGAACTGTAAATGTTGTGCGAAATTGACGACTCATTGAACAATAAAGGATGAAATTTATTGCCGAATTGAGAAGAGCTAGAATGTCCATGAAATCACCTGAAAGCAAACAAAGAAATGGTCTTATCCACTTGAAAAAACAAATTTTATGATTTTTTCACTACTAAACTAATTTTTCGGCTCAGAGTATGTTGAAAATAATGGAAGAATTGAAGCAAAAAGCGAAAAAATGAAATTATTTGATGTAAATTTCAGGTAACCTGAAACATATAAATACTTCAACTAAATAAAATAAAATCAAAATTTGCAAAACATTACTGAATTATTACTAGAGAATCGGTCACTTTCATCTATAGAATGGCTTAGTGAGTTATTTTCAGTAATAATTTAGATAACTAAGTTACTAAATGTTGACATTTTAGAACACTTCACTATTGTCCAGGATCATTGTAAAATTTTCCAAGTAAGAGCTTTTGATTACAAATTTCGAATTTTACTTCAGGATTTCTGCTTGTTGTGTGAATGTTACCATTTGAAAATATGTGAAAAAAGTGCATGTTTCCCGCAACTCCCCGTACAAAGGTCCTATACGTTTTCTTGCAAACAATTTTATTGCAAAATGAGGTAGATCGAGGTGAAAGGTAGGGGGATACATTTATTATCGTCTAGAGATGACGAATCAGCAAAAAAAAAATGGAATATTATATTCGACCGATAAAACAATTCAACTTTACCGATAAAAAATAATAAATGATCGATAACTTTTTACCGATACCTTCATTTCGGTCATTTCTCTTGGGAATTTTTCCTTTTACAAAATGTTATGACGTTTTTTGGACACTACCCCAAACATTCGCGCTTTAATATTGCTTTAAAAATGTGTCTACAAATTTATAAGTAAATAATTATCGGTCATTTATTATTTTTTATCGGTAAAGTTGAATTCTTTTATCGGTCGTTTATTTCAATCCATCCGTCTGTCTGTCCGACTCCACTATATTTTTTAAATGGCGCAACAATCACTCTAAACTTTTTTTACCTGAAAGGTACATGCCTCGTATACGATTCAAGTTCAAAGATGAGCAAAATGGGCCAAGAAGTTGAGGTCGATCATGGATTTTCGGGCGTCCGTCGGTGAAACTTTTTTGGTGTCAAATTGAAGCATTTGATCTCAGAAAAGTGGGAAACATGTTTTGTGAAAATCAGGTCAGTGGTCTGGGCACTGGGTCCAATGGAATGGACGAAATTGAGTTTCTTGGCCATATATGAAAGTAAATGTTTTTTTTTTTCATCTATATTTGCTGTCAAAGCCAAAATTGTAGAAAATAAAAGTTTAGAGAATACATGTGCAGGGGTGCCGGGGAGAACATTTCGGTCAATGGTCAATCAATGGTCTCACACGTACTTCGGTAGTGCCTTTGACATTACCTTGGGTAATTTCTATGGGTCTTTGAAATTCTTAAAAGAGCACAAAACATTGGATTGTTTGCTCATTTCTACATTTAGAAACGTTCGAGTCTTTTTGGAACATCTATTCTGTTTGCCACATCTTTTCTGATGCGTACGGTTCCCTTGCACTTGTTATTAAATTTTGTCTGTCAAACTGTCAAAGTGTTTAACTTATTCAAAAATATAACTCAAACAGTCGGTTTAACTTAAACAATCGAGGTCGAGAAATTCCTTAATTGTCATGGGCTCGCGCTAGCGATGCCCCCGTGACGCAAGTCCCCATACGATCAAAAAATTAGGAAATTTTTTTTCGAAGACCATATATACAGCCAAGTTTTGATTTTTTCCCTTGCGTCGTACCCCCTGAGACCTAGTTATTCTACGTAAAATTTTGATTGAAATCGACATTTTACTCATTAAAATCGGTCCAGTGGATCCGAAGATATGACATTTAGAAAATCGTCATTTTCCATACAAAATGTGCTATTTCATAGAAGCCAAAGTTAATGCAAACATCATACGTTAGTTACTTAGTGGGTTAGTTAGTTAGATAGTTCCAGAACCATTTGTATGAAAACCGACTTTTTTGGCTCGTGCTCGAAAACGGCTCGATAACTTTTCTTGAAATTTTGCAGGGATATTCGGGTGGGCATTCTACGCCATATGAGAGTTTAAAAAGGGGA
>CM055404.1:149257021-149293330 GCA_029228625.1 Pseudolycoriella hygida | reverse complement strand
TTTATTTCGCCGGAAATTTTTTTCCGCCAAAAATTATTTTCGCTGAAAATTTTTTCTCCAAAATTTGTTTTTTCTTTTCTTCCAAAACTACTGATATCACAACAAAAACTCTTTTTAAAAGGGAAACGTGACGCAAGTCCTCGTCCCTTCTTCCAAAACAACTAATATAAATTTGGGTGACGCTTACAGCTTCGGAACGCAAAAAATTCTTTTGAAATATTTTCATTTTCTGCGCTTTCAGATTTCGCACGCCAAAAATGTGACTACCCGTACTCCACACATCACGCAAAACTTAATTTTTTTTCAGTCAAATCTGAAAGAACAGAAAAACTTTAACATTGGGGGTCCGGCATTTGTGCCGTATTTCTTTAATCGAAAATGAAAATATTTCAAAAGACGAGGATTTGCGTCACGTTTCCCTTTTAAAAAGGGTTTTTGTTGTGATATCAGTAGTTTTGAAAGAAAAGAGGGTTTTTGTTGTGATTCGTTTTCGAATAAGAAAGATTTTTTTTACCGACGCCGAAGGTAGCGCACCCCATATTACGGACGAACAGCGAATACATTACGAGCTAAAAACTTTTATTTTAGTAGTGCAAGCTATTTGAGCGGCAGCTAAATTGCGACGACATACATTTCTAGCTGAATATGTGTTTTAATTTACCTCTGAGAATCTTTGAATAAGAGTTATATTCACAGATTGATTGATTGTGATTGTATTCGTCGACCTAATTTTATACCCCAAACACATCTATCTAATCTTTATTATCTTACCCTTTGTAAACGATCCCCAAATATTTGATTGTTAGTTCCGAATCTTCATAGACAGACAGATGGTAGTGGGCAGGCATTTTATGTGTGTTACATATCGAGTTAATGTAAGTGTCCTAAGAACATTAATTCGATTGTATCGACGATTTTGCGTTTCAATTCCGTCATTAGTCAAAAGAAAGGTTTTGGGATTGATTCACAGCCCAGTATGCAATGTTCGCAAAAATACATCCGGAAAACAATTTGCTATCACACCACCAAATTAAATTTGTAAGTCTAATGAATTTTATGGATCGCATTTATTCCGAAACAAATAAAGATATCGCCTTTGATAACTGCTCACTTGACGTGATATTACATCGCTGTCAATTTGCAAGACCGTTTCATTTTCCTTTATGACAAACGAAAAATTAGTTCGAATAATTTTTTGAAGCTTTCCCTCATTTTTCCACATAATAGTGATGCATCTTGATTCATCTTACTGCACAGGCAGTAAGGTGCATCAAGGTGCAGTAAGGTGCAATAAGGTGCACCAAGGTGCAGTAAGGTGTAGCAAGGTGCATTGAGGTACAGTGAAATGCAGTGAGGTGCAGTAAGGTACAGTAAGATGCAGTGAAGTGCAGTGAAGTGCGGTGCAGTGCAGTGAGGTGTAATGAGGTGCACTGAGGTGTAGTGAGGTGTAGTGAGGTGTAGTGAGGTGCACTGAGGTGTAGTGAAGTGCACTGAGGTGTAGTGTAGTGAGGTGCACCAAGGTGCAGTGAGGTGTAGCGAGGTGCAGTGAGGTGTAGTGTAGTGAAGTGCAGCGAGGTGCAGTAAGGTGTTGTGACATTTTGGATTTTATATTATAGAAGTATCGTCTCCAAGAAATCCTGAAACACTTTTCTCTAAAATGTAATTCTCACCAAGTTTGCCTTTAGAAGCAAATTTCTAACTGCCATAGTTATAGAGATATGCGTCATCCCTCTCAACTCTAGAAGTCGTTTTATCCCGGGATTTGATCATTTTTCCCTAAAACCCTTAAACACATGTTCTCTAAAATTTTATTCTCTACAACTTTGAGTTTGACATTAAATCTCCATATTGCATAGTTGAGCAAATATAGACGAAAAACCATCTGTTTCGTTATGGCCAAGAAACTCAATTTCGTCCATTCCATTGGTCCCAATACTCACCACTGACCCGATTTCCACCGAAAAAAATTTCCCAGTTTTCTGAGATCAAATAGTTTAATTTGAAACGAAAATGAACGATTTCCGTGCTCTACTTGCTGAGATATTAGCGAAAAAGTTTCACCGACGCCGACGCTCGAAAATCTATGTTCGACCTCCACTTCTTCGACCATATCTTAGAAACTACTCGACCGATTTTGCTCATCTTCTAACTTGAATCATGGAAGGCATGTACCTTTCAGGGAAGAAAAGTTTGGGATTATCGGTCGAACCGTTTGGAAAAAAAGTGAAGACGGACGGAAGGACATTTTTTTATAGACAATAATAAATGTACTGCCCCACCTCCTACCTTGATCTACCCCATGTTACAATGCGCTTGTTTGTAGTAAACGTATAGGACCTTTGGACTTCGTACGAGTCCAATCGCTCCGCTCTAGCCGCAAACTTTCGCCCTTGTTGGAATTTACTATTTTCACCCCATGTATAACAAAATACCATTCTTCGATAAATTGTCAGGCATAGCAAGACTTTTCAAACAAAAAAAAAATCATAAAAATCGGAAAAGATTTACTGGAGTTATGTACATGTACAAAAGACCAAAAGCCACTTAAACGGCCCTAGCTCGGCAGTTCTTGGGACAGCAATGCCCAGATTCAATCCAATAAAAGATTTTTGGATTGCCTTCCAGGGAAATAAAAGTTTTTGATACTAGCCACTCACAGAACGACTGGCAAAGTACCATACGCAAATGTGCCTGAAAATCATTCATTCATATAGACAAAAACTAATTTCATAAATTGCTATTTTGGGTGCGCACTCACCTAAAACCTTAGTTCTAACTACGACTGTGACGTTTTTAGGACATCCCCTTGCCTTAAGCTTGGCGTTCTTTTGATGGGTGATGCGACGCACTCCATTAATATTATTTTAATTTACCGCTGAGATCTTCCAATTCAGAGATTGATTGATTGTCGACCTAATTTCATACCCCAAACACATCTATCTAATCTTTATTATCTTACCCTTTACAAACAGATCCCCAAATATTTGATTGTTAGTTACGAATCGTCAGTACACAGAAAGATGGTAGTGGGCAGGCACTTTATATGTGTGTTACATATCGAGTCAATGTTAGTGTCCAAAGAACATTAATTCGATTGTATCGACGATTTTGCGTTTCGATTTCGTCATTAGCCAAAATAAAGGTCTTGGGATTGAATAACTCCCTAGAATGCAATGTTCGCACAAATACGTCCGGAAAACAATTTCCTATCGCACCATCAAATTAAATTTGTTAGTCTAATGAATTTTATGGATCGCATTTATTAGCATCCGAAACAAATAAAGATATCGCCTTTGAAAAATGCTCACTTGACGTGATATTACATCGCTGTCAATTTGCAAGACCGTTTCATTTTCCTTTATGACAAACGAAAAATTATTTCGAATACATTTTGAAGCTTTTCCTCATTTTTCCGACATACAATGACGAATGGGATATATATATATATATATATATATATATATATATATATATATATATATATATATAAAGACGGCAAATAATGGTAACCATGTTTACGTTAACAAAAAGAAATAAGGGATACCATCAAATTTGCTTTTATTATATTCACATTTGATCATACGAATCGTACGCACTGATTCAAATTACATTCTGCTAAGTTAAAAATAAGTTCCTCATTTTTATTGACATTTTTCGCACATACCGATGTGACCAAATGGGTGTCGCTTACTATAAAAATACTGTTTACGCAGAGTTTTCCATGAAATTTTAATTTTGGTATATTTTAGGAGTCATCCTTAAAGTACGTATGCTAGACGTGTTCGAAAATGTAAAGGAAAGTGAGGGGCTTAGCGCGAGTTAGGGTCTCAAATGATCCCCTAAAAAATTCATTATCGATCGGAAGATATTCTACGCCCCTAGTTCAATTCGAAAAGTTGAAAAAATTGTCGAAATTTCGAAATTATATTAGACCAAATTATATTTTTGATGTAAAAATAATCACAACAAAAACCGTTTTTAAAAGGGAAATGTGACGCAAGTCCTCGTCCCTTCTTCCAAAACAACTGATATCAATTTGGATGACGTTTGCAGTTTCGGAACGCAAAAAATTCTTCTGAAATATTTTCACATTTGATTAAAAAAATGCGTCACAAATGCCGGACCCTCCCAACGTATTAATTTTTCTGCGCTTTCAGAATTCACACCCTAAATTTTTTAGTCAAATTTTTGCGTGTGAAATCTGAAACGTCGCAAAGGGGAGAAGTCAAAACTTAGCTGTATATGTTCCGCAGTCTACGAAAAAAAATTTTTAGGGGTCTCTAAGTAATGAGCCTCAGTAAGAAAACATAACATTTCGATTTTGAAGTCGACTTTATTGTTTTTCAAAATATTCGCCATGAAGATCAATACGCTTTTTCATTCGTTTGAACCAGTTGTCGTAGCATTTTTTCCACTGAATTTCGGACACCTCAGAAACATGCATTTTCAAAGCCTCAACCGCCTCTTCCGGCGTTGTAAATCGCTTTCCACGGAGTTTTTTCTTCATGGACGGGAACAAAAAGAAATAATTAGGTACCAAATCGGGACTATACGGCGGATGACCCATCAATCGAACGTTTTGAGTGGCTAAAAATGCCGTTGTTTGAGCCGACGTATGAGAGCTGAATTGTCGTGGTGCAGGATGATCGACCGTTTTGAGTTCTTTTTCCTTATTTCGTCGAACACTTCAGGCAAACAAATCGTAGTGTACCAATCAGAATTGACGATCCTACGATCCTCAAGTGCCACAGTTGCTACATGACCACGAATACCGAAGAAACAGGTGACCATTTTCTTCGAAGTGCTGCGAGAACGAATAACTTTTGTTGGATTCGGCTCATCTTGGATTGTTGTTTCGTTTCTGGTTCATATGCGTAGATCCACGATTCGTCACCTGTATATATGTCGTACACCAAATTTGAAGTGTTTCTTTCAATGTTTCTTTGCACCAATAGACACGCTTCTTCTTTTGAGTGATAGTCAAATTATGTGGGATCCAGCGAGATGGCCAAGTGTTCGTGCAAGATTGCTTGTATACTTTTCATACCAATGCAATGCCCAAGGTTGCCTGAATCTCACGATAGGTTGTATAACGATCAACCAATATCATTTCACTAACAGGATCGATGGTTTCAGGTAGAACGACCGATTTTGGACGATCTTCACGACTTACGGCCCGACAAAATTCATTGTACCAGCGCTTTACTGTGGCCAAGAATGGTGCTTCCTCGCTATATAGTGTGTTGAACTCATCTAAACACTCCTGACGAGATAATCCTCGACGAAAATTATGAAAAATGATGGCACGAAAATTTTCACGAGTTAATTCCATTTCTTTACTGACAAGCAACTTTCTGACGACTGTAACCAATAAAAGAACGTCAAAACGTTCCACTGACACTTACCATCAAAAATTTCAAACTTTAAAGTGGGTATGCCATTTTTTCGAAATTCGAATTGGTAGTGCCCGAGGCTCATTACTTAGAGTGCAACCTTCGTATGTGGACTCGCGTCACGGGTGTATTGCTACCGCGCGCCCATGGTTTAAATTTTGTGTACGTTTCATGGAAAATAAATAAATAAATAAATAAATTTTACATTATTTATCCATTAATTTTTCATCAATGTAAAAATGATGTAAAATTTATGTACATAATAAACAATGATGTAATTTGGAATGTAAAAATGATGGAAAAGTAATGTAGCAAAATCCAACGTCGTTACATTAGTTGTCCATCTTTTGTACATCTTTTTTACATTATGTACATAATTATCCATGAATTTTCCATCATTTTGCTCTGAAACATACACAAAACATATTTTTACATCAAAAATATAATTTTGCCGAATATTATTTTGAAATTTACCCTAGACCTCACGCTTGTAATTTTCTTACATTTTCATATGAATCTGTATGCCGTATGTACTGATAATATAAACTAGAAAAAAATATTTACTGTAGAGTAAAATAAAGTCTAATCTCAACGAAAATTCTTTTCAATATTAGTGAAACTTTTTGACTAATATCTCAGCGAAATTAACAAGGATATCGCTCTTCAAGATTTTGAATGAAAGATATGGCCTTTAGAAATCAAGAAAAAAAATTAGTGAAAAGTGGTTGATTCGGGCTGTAGGGTCGTCGGTATTTAGTGTGAGCCCAATTCAAGCTACGCGACCCTACTTGATAGTTGATGGTTTTTTCATAAATATTCCTGTAAATATGAGGTTTTTTGTGCAGTGATGCAGAGAAAAAAGCCGAACTTTTTTATCCATGCAGTTATGGGTCCTATGCCTCTCTTTAGGACCCAAGGTAAGTTCTAAGGTCGGTTCAGCCAAAGTTGTGTTGTTGAATAAATTAAGGAAATTTTTCGTTTGTAAGTAGCCCTCTTTTTAGGGCTTTGAGTCGGTTCTAGGTTTGGCCCTAGCCCAAAAGTTGTTTTTATTTTTTGAAAAAAATTTTCTCGAAAACTTTTTTTACATTTTTTTGAAAATTATTTTCTAAAAAAAGTTTCAAAATGTTTAGAAAAAAAAAATCAAAAACACCTCTAACTTCAAGCAGCTGCTTTAAGACAGATGAATTTCGACAAAAATCAATCTCTGGGCAATTCCGCGGCCATCATCGTTCCCACTCACAAAATTCTCAGTAGTTACAAAATAATATTAATAGGAAAGTAACTAACCTCAAGTTGAAGGATCGATCTTTATGATACACGCTTTTACGTTGGAACGAAGTTTTCGTGGAATGGCCCATCTGATGAATTTCATTGTTGAATGGACACCCGGTTGGATGTGACCCTTTGGCGCATATATGTTTTCATTGAATTGAAATGTAGCTTCACTCAACGTTTTATTATGTTGAGAAGTAATAAAATTTTACATCGACAACATGTGTTCGCTATGCGGAGTCTGGCGTTGTAATTAAATTTTGGTCAAGACTTTGTCCATCTGGGATTGTGTTTTCGAAAGTGTATACAGCATCAAGTAAAGAAACTTTCTTCACACTGACAAATAACTAACTTCGCCGTAGGGTAGGGCCATATGCATTACCCACTATCGAAATACCACCACCAACGTACGGCCGACAGGCATTGTCAAATTTATGGTGTGGCATACATGAAACCACAGGGTGGGTATCACGAAAGGTTTGCACAGAAAATCAAAATAATTTTCTTAAGCTAAAATTTTGTGTAAACCTAACATGATGCGGTACGCGTGGAGTCGATTTCCCAGAAAAGCTTCTTCCGGTACCGGAAATATACAGGCCCGTAGCAAGGGGGAGGAAATATACGCTCTCCCAAGCCAAGCGCAATTGAGTTAGTATCAAAACTCAGTGTCTTCCCAGCACAAATAATTGGATATCAAGACTCTGCAGGCCCGATTAGAGGCTTAAAATAAGAAAACGAAACAGATTTCAAAATTTTCGCCTGCTGAGCTCAAGTAAATACCACCTAGCGAAGAGGCAAAAAATTTTCGTCTGCGGTGCTATACTCGTTACATCAAGAGTGAATTTTGAAATCGATGATAAACTTTCTCTCGATTTCGGATCTCTACATAAAAAACCCTTTGATCGCTCAACAACACGCGAAATTACCTAAAATCATACGTCCAATATAGGTACACAAATAGCTATTATTTGACCATAGGGAAATGAGTGGCTGGGTAAAAGATCAAAATGTGAATGATGTATACATATTCATATCATGAATCGCTGAAGTTAGCTGATGTTTAAAGGCGCCTCCAATATTTTAGGTCTAGCTAGAACGAATCAGGGTCTTAAAACATCGCTCGCAAATTTTAGATGATTGAGAAAATGTATAGATGAAAAATTTACTAGAAATCCATGCGTCAAACGTGAACCAAAATGCCATTTTTAAGTTACGTTGACGATGAATATTTTGTACGAGAACTTATGTTCAAAGTCGAAACTCTCTGCTCTCTTACATTAAATAATGATAGAAGACTGAATTTTGAGGCAACCTAAATTGTTACTTAGAACTCTTTAGAAAGTTTATAGTAATATTCACGTCTCACTGCAAATCGTCTAAATCGTTAAGGATTTGCGATAGGCACACACGTCAACTTCACATGAAGGCCTCATATTCATAAGGCAACAACAAAGTCGACATAGCCATCCCACGACAAAACCAATTTCTTAACAAAAGTTTCAGAACAAATAAACTCTTTTCAACATCACGAACATCTCAATTTATGCGCATAACTCATCGTCTGACAATTGCTTGAAATCTAACCACGAACACGAATGTGTCTACCCGTTTTAGATTATTACGAAGAGCTTTCTCCATATTCACCCATTCACAATAAATGCAATGAATCGTTCTCTTAAAACTCTTTGTTGCATCGTATGAGGTATAAAGGGCTTATGCGTTTACCGTTATTTTTGTAACTATCAACAAAAAACCGCTTGCAGTATAGATTATAGTATATAGGGCTTAGGGGGTAGAGGTGTGCGTCATCAGCCGATTTTTTCACTTTTTTGAACATATCTCAGCAACTAGTGAACCGATTCCGCTGTCTTAGAACTTGCTTTGATCATCTTTCAGTTGGAAAGAGTTCATCCTTTGCGTGCCGACCAGGAAACTGTCAAAGGGTGCACGACATAGCCGCCTAGCATCCTGTGTCTTAGCTGATGGAATTTAGGGCATTCACATATAACGTGAGAGCCCGTTTCCCCGTCCAAGCCACTGGAGCAATCTGGGTCACCTGAAAGTCTCATCTTCGTCAGGTGCTTGTTGAGTCCGCAATATCCGGTCGTCGCACCAACCACCCTTCTTATGCGATCCCGGCCCTTCGTTAGGAGTTCCCTAGTCCATTTCTCGTTCGGAGTGGTGAAGAAATACTCGGTATCATTCCTACTTCGTACGCTGTCCAGTTCTTTCTATGCTCCGCCTTCACCTAGTCCTTCAGTGCTTTCGCACAAAGCGAATTCGTAATGGGGATGTGAGGTTCGGGTCCGTTTGTGACTGCCGTTGAGCCGGTTTTTGCCAGCTCATCAGACTTCTGAATACCGTCCACTCCGGAGTGCCCAGGCAACCAAACCAGTTTGACTCGATTTTTCAGCCCTATCTGGTTCAAGTAGCCTTTACATTCTTCTACCAATTGAGAAATCACAATGGGTGATAACAGCGGTTTTTTGCTGATTCACTATCAGTGCCCTTTTGGCAGAATTTTTCGAGCTCCCAAAAGAGTTGCTGAAGATGCTGAATAATCTTCCCAGGTGAGTCCAGGTGCCGGTATACGTCCTCGGCTCTAGGCTACGGTCCCTCCCCTGTTTTGAGGTTAAGGATAAACGGACGAAATGTTTTTGCAGATTTCTTCTATTCAGACCCCAGAACCCAGGTCGAAAACTGGATGTTATAAAAGCAGCAACAAAGAGTATAAGTCTCTTTGTACTAAGTACGGGTATAAAGCTAGTACAGCGGGGAACTGGCAATCGTAAGGAGCCATCCATAAAGTACGTACATAAGAAATTCGATTTTTTGACAACTCCCTCTCCCCATGTACATACGAAATTCAGAATCTTTTTATACTCAATATTTATCCAGTCGAAATGACGGTCTAACGGAAAACATAGCATAGTCAAGGTCAACCGTCATGGTTTTCTCTAATATTTGCGTTTTCATTCTGAATTTTCTCTACAGATTTGAAAACTTTTTCAAGGGATTTGCGGCATAGTGTGGAAACTTTTCTTTTCAGCGTATTTACCGGAAGTTCAGACTTTTTGCGGAAGTTAGATTGTTAGCGACCGGATCAAGAATTTTTGGACCCGTACGAAGTACGAGGGCCTATGCATTTACCACGACGTTTGTAATCGCACCAATTTCGACCCGGAAGTAGGCAGAACATCGATCATGGTCCTTAGACGACGAATCAGAAATGTAAAAAAATGTCTGTCCGTTTTTTCCTGAAAGGTAATTGAAAAATCTTTTTTTTTGATTGAATCTGGGCACTGTCGTCCCAAGGGCCAATGAGCTAGGGCCGTTTTAGTGGCTTTTGGTCTTTTGTACATAACTCGAGAAAAATTTTTCCGATTTTCAAAAATTTTTATTCGTTAGAAAGGTATGGCATGCCTAACAAGTCATAAAAGAAAGTTTTTTAATTTTAAGGTAACCTCAGCCAGAGCCCTAAAACTGAATTTCTACCAGGGCCCAACGCGTTTTTTCTACATAAATCTGGAAATCTTATCCGATTTTCAAAAACTTTTTTTTTCTGAAAGATACTAATCAAAAAATTGATTTCAGTATTTAATTTGAGCAAAATTGGTCGAAAAGTTCTGAAATTACTGTGGAAAAAGTGGTCAAAACGTGGTTTTTTGAAGGTTGGTGGAACTTTTTCACTTATATCTCTGCGAAATTAGAACGGAAATCATCTTCAAGGTTTTGATTGAAAGATGTTGACATCAGTAAATCGCGAAAATTAAATTAGTGAAAATCTGTGGAGTGATTCGAGCTGTAGTGTCCTTAATGTGGGCCAAACTCACGCTACGCGACCGTACATGATATTTGGTGGTTTTTCGGGAATATTTCTTTAATGATAAGCTTTATTGTGCAGTGTAAAGAAAAAAGAGGCAAAGCATGGGTCAGGGGCCTCTCGTAATTACTCTAGGTCGGTTCTATGATCGGCGCTTTTTTACACTTTTTTTTTTTAAATTTTGGGCTTTTGTTAGGTTTTTTAGAGGTTTTTTGCACCGTTGCTTCGGACGGCTAGGTTATTATAAGAAGTAATGAGTACTTGGTGTCTTTCAGATTACAATCCGCCACACCGGCGAATTATTTGGCGGCTTTCAAGTGCTACATATTACCAAAACAAAAAAGACTTTATAAAAAACGCAATGCATTTTAGAGATATGCCATTGAACAATTTCTTGTTCAAAACAATCTTCTGTGTCGTTTAAAAATAACTTGTCTCTCGATGTTCTAACTTAATTCATGTGTTGGAAGTTACGTTAGATGAGGTACGTCAATCATTAGTTCTTACGTCAATTTCGATTAGTGCGCACTCTTCCAAATTATACACCCCTAAATCGTACGAATTTGTTGACCCTCCTCCCCCTGTTTTGACTTTGTGTTTATTCCATTCTTGCTACCAGCAGACATGCCACGAATGTGCACTAACTGTATATTATACAAGAGGTTCGATTGCTGAATGATGTTTGTTTTACATTACTCACAAAACATTCATCCACCACATAAGCGACGCCAATATTTAGATATGTTGTGTGGGTGTTGTTAAACTGTTGCGTTAGTGTTGTTTTTACCCCCTCCAAAGATCTTGAAGCGATGTCGACTAAAAAGTATCGTTTTGTTGAAACCTATCAGCTGCTAAGAGCAGCAAAGTCATACAATTATTGCACACACCCAAATCAAAAGGTAAAATAAATATTCGTATTGACTGGTGGAGCACGCTATAGCATTCACTTGATTTAAGTATTTTCCCAATGGGAAGATTTGGGTTTAAAAATTTGTTTGTCGAAAAATTATCCAACCTCAAAAGCGGACAAAAACAATTCAGAAATCAGATTGAAACATGCCAGAATATTTAATGCGAAAGATGCTCCATTCTACTTTTGGGCATTTCTTTTTGTAAATAAAAAGCACAATGCGAGGTTATGTAAAGTCGATGTCTGCCATAGCCTTTAATTTAAATTTATTCACACTTTTTCCCTGGTGTAAGCTCGAACAAAACGTATGTAAAAATATTGAATTAATGAGTTGAATTATGTTTTTCGGTTGTCCGTAAATCCATACATTATGAAATTATTTGGTAAACAAAACTTTTTCATAAATGTTTCCTAATTAGCCAACAACGTTCATAAATTATTAAGACTGAAGGTTTGCTGAAGTGAATCGGACCCGTAAGCCTGAGCAAACACTAATAATTAAGACCGAATTCAATATCACGTGCTCAAAAACAATTTCTAAAATATAAATGTTCAAACGGAGTTCTCAGACTCCAAAAAAATAAATGGAAAATTCAAACTGTAACTTGCCATTAATTGGGAGCTTGTAAAGCTTTGAATATCTTGACAATTATATTATTTCACTACATGGTATACAAGTTGATTAATGAAAGGTCATGAGTGTAATATACAAACACTTAAGTGTACGGCAGATGGTTTAACGTAAGTGTTCAGCAAAACATATTATGGTGATTCCGGGAGGTAAAATTAAAGTCGTAAAATTTACACGACATTTAAGCAGATAAAACAAAAGCATTCGAACACAAGGCGGTGGTATTACTTGTGAAGTAGCGCAAAATCTGTGCGATTTTCCGCTTATTGGGATAATTAGGAAGGGTTCATACAATCCGGACATTTGCCAAGGGTGCAGCGACTTGGGAGCGCAAAATTGTAAATGCGCGAATATGGAATCTAACTTATAGATTTGGGAAGTAGCTAAAACAAAAGTTATTGAGCGAAATATAAAAATATACAACAAACGAAACTTTCATTTAAAAAATTTCGCTCACTTCGCTCGCTATCGCAGAAAACATGAGTGAAGAAACATGAAATGGCTTGGAACTCACGAGTAGGGAAAATACGCACTTATATATCACTAGTCGAACCCTCGCCCCTAGGGGCTACGCAGGCTTTATCATTTTCGCTTGTTGTCTATTCAGAGAGCCAAATATTTTTTCGTTTTAAATAATGATGCGTAATGTTGAAGGTCGTTATATCACTTCGTTGGTATTACCGCTAATAATACTAAAATCGAAATGGGCGAGAAAGGCACTATAAATCAAAACACTTTCTTTGTCGCAAAATAACTCCATCTCCCCGTATTCAACTTTCCCCGTATTCCACGTTCCCCGTATTACACGTATTACACACTCCCTTATTTCAGAACAATATCCCACCCCGGAACATGTTTTCTCGACGTTTTGCACCATCCCCAACAACATATCAAAAAGTATTTTTTAAGTAATTTTCGGGCAGCGGAGCAAATTTTTACCCATTTTTGTCTCCTTTGATCGACCCTGGGCACCGAACCACTAAACCGATTTCCTTCAACCCAATTCCGCTGCCTTCACACTGTCGAAACCTTTCATTTGACACCTCACTGGCCTCATTCCGGCAACTACCGGCCGAGATATAGGTTAATAAGTGCTCCAGCACTGGACAAAATCGCCAAATAATGACCTACAGCTCGGGAGTATGAAACTTTTTCACCCAACATTGTTCAGCAATTTCGTTCGATTGGCACTCAAAAATTATCTCTACTTTGTCCAACAGCAAAAGTTCCCTAACAACAAAGTGAAGAAACCCCAAAATTTTAACAGTTTTCGCTGCCTAGCTCCTCCGCATGAAGTCGGATCAAAAGGTTTTCTTCTACAAAGTTGTAGGCCAACAAAAACTCTAAGACTTTGCTTCCCCGTCGAAATTTCTAAGACGACATCTTGACTGACTTTTGGCCGATTTTCAATTTTGACCCTTCCTTGACCCATAACTCCCTTATTTCAGAACAATATCCCACCCCGGATCATGTTTTCTCGACGTTTTGCACCATACCCGACAACATATCAAAAAGAATTTTTTTTCTTCGTCAGTTTAAACGCAAAAATAACGGGATCGTGACAGACAGACGAATAGACACATAGGTAGACAAATAAATAAATAAAAAAATAGATAAACAGACGGACATTAGAGGTTTATAATTGGTATAAAAGAAGCTCAACAAGTAATTTACTAGTGAAGAACAGGGAAATAAAAGATTCCAATCTTTCAAAGGTATCAACACTAAACGGTCAAGTCTGTTACTTTCTTTCTTTAAAAAATATATGCAAAAGCAGCTTTATAAGGGAACACAAGCCAGCGCTGATCTTATACGAACGGCTGATCAACCCAGATCTGTACAGCCCTGAGTAAGTTTAAATTTGTCGGTCGAGTAAAAACTCGTTTCGGACAATGAAATTTTCTTCAGATGGGCGCTAAAGAGTGACCGAAAGAAATGCAGAAATTTTTCCTGTTTCATCACACTTGACATTTACGCATGGGATTCTAGTACAATTTTGATTTTTCTAAATTTAATTAGCAGAGGAACCGCAACTTTGAGGCCCTTAATCTTATGAACTAGAGTCAGGATCAATATGAAAACTTGGAAATTCAATTTTCATATTTAAAGCTATCAATCTGGATAAATTTTAATTGCTTTTGAATGGGTGACGAAACAGGAAATTTCTTCGGTCGCTCCTGGATGCTTAGGGCGGGCGCCAGAAACCTAGTGGTGGCGCTGGGTTCATAATAATCTTTACATACAAATACAAATTCATACGCAAATTAGAGGAAAGTTGAAAAAATATAAGTGCAGACACTACATTTAACGCAAAAGAAATAGAAACTTTCACTGAGTATCTTTAAATTCCATTGTTTAGATCAGTGGAATGGGATTAGGACCAGGGCCTATTTTTGAGAAAATTTGAGAAAATATGAGAGAATTTGTGAAATTTTGAGAAAATGTGTGAAATTTTGAGAAAATGTGTGAAATTTTGAGAAAATTTTCTCAAATTCGCTTAAAATTTCTAAAAAATTTTCTGAAAATTTATAACAATTTTGAAGCATAATTGATGTTTTTTATTCAAAAAATTGTTCAAACGACCTATTTAAGGTGTTTTAGGGCATCCTAAGGGCTGAATTTTCAGCCACCAGTTCATGCTTGGTTTCTTGTTGTTTTTTCATCTGCACGACCTCTAATATGGTTCAGAATACACTTTACGTCGATTCTTAATAATTCTACACTCATTTTAACTTGTTTGAACGTATTTTTAATTAAAATAAAATTCTTGAAAAATTTGAGAAAATTCGAGAAAATTTGAGAAAATTTGAAAAAATAGGCCCTGGTTAGGACCGAATGTCCCAAAAAAAATATCCCCAACCAAAATATCCCCAGACAAAATAACCGGACATAATAACCACAATTTTTCCATTAAAAAAAAGGACAAAATATCCCCGAACAAAATATCCCTTCAAACAAAATATCCACACTGAAAATTAAAAAAAAAATTAAGAATATTCAATGTAAAGTGTACTTAGCGCGGCAGGCCTGAAATAAACAATCGAGGGTGACAGCGGCGGGCTTTTGCAAGCCTTGCAGGAGCGGGGATGAGGGGCAGAGCCCCCCAACACACAATACTTATAATATCTAATTAATAATACCTACCTATATTCACCATTTCTGAGTAGACATTACATCTGGGGATATTTTGTTCGTTTTTTGTGGGATATTTTGTCTGCGGACATTTTGTCCGGGGATATTTTGACTGGGGATAATCGGTCCTAGAGCCCAGTGGAATTTATTCGTCAGCATTTGTACAAAAAATAGTTTAAGAACACAATAAAATTTAAGATTGTATCAAAGTAAGCAGCCGTATTCCCTCGTCGAATGCCCATACTTTGTCGCGCCACAGAACTTTTTTTTTGCAATTCAGTGAACTACACAATTTCAGAAGGAAAGGAACATATACCAGAAGGGGCGCAAAAAATCTCCGAGAGAGAAATACCAATACAATACGAACAATAACTTAAGTTCGTCTAACGTTTCTCTAAAAATTTTGTTGAAGGAGTCGTTCCAGATTGACGCACCAAGGTGGGTGTTTTCATTCACAACGCAAATCTCAGGAGATAATTGGTTGAACCTGTCCCCTGAGTAAAAGAATAACTCACATTTCGTGGTGTTTATATGCATTCCAATTTTGGCACATTCCTTCTTAACTGCCTCGAAGTCGCGGAGCTCACTTTCACATTCGCCACCTATTGTCCCATCGTCCAGATAAAAAATCACGAATTCCGAAACTAACGGGCATATCACGAACTGAATCGCCGAACTAAATAGCAGTGAACTACATGGGCCGCCTTTTTGGGCCTCGTTTTGCGACGAGAGAATGAAATCACCATACAACAGTAATGTTGGTGATGAATAACATTGCAACAGGTAGGGGAATATTGAGAAGCAGTTCGTTCTCAATTCCTTCAGAAAAATATCACAATCCACTTCGTTGAATGCATTGCGGAATTCGACTTTGCGATGTGCGTTCTTTTTAATAAACGTCCTTGTTGCATGTACTGCAGCTTCAAACCCTCCTTTGACTCAAACGCCGACTTGGCGAAGTGCGAATTTGGATGTGCTCCGAACCGATGCTCTATCGATTATATGCGGCGGAAGGTATTACCAACTGCGATTGGCCATACACCATCTCCTTTCTTATTATATAGATACTTTGAATGATAATTTGCAATTGCTCAGATCTGTAGTTGCTTTCAATAGTCTAAGGCTAGCTTCACGCGTGGAAAGGTAATATGAGATCTTTGAGTTGCTGTGGAAGTTACCCGTCAATGACCCAACCAGATCCATTTGGAAACCTTTTGATTGAATAGAAAACGTCTACTTCCGAAACTACTAATGGCTCAACAATTGAAATCCAAAGAAAATATTTAACTGTCAGTTAAAGTTTCTATTCTTCGCTGTTTTTATTCGCGTTTCCCGTTTCTGTTTCATTTCAACACGTTTGAGTTGAATTTAGATTGAATTTGAAAGCAGAAAACGCGCAAAACCTATAAATAATAAGAAGCATACACAGTGGAAATAGTGTCTTTATTTAAATCTTTTCAACTTTGCAAGTAATTTCACACACTTTGCCTATTGTGAAGCTCGCATGTGTATGCATGATTCATGTTCTAGATTGTGCATTTCTATATAGCGGTACGGGTGAGAACGTAGCTCCCAAAGAAACCCAAACGAGAGTATTTATTAGGAAAACTTTTAGATAGTTTTTGCTTAGTATTTTCATACAAAAAGTGGCGCGCTTTTCTATATAGGGATAATTTCACAATTTTTTAAGGGCTTGAAGGTTTCATTCGGACGGCACCATATGTCGCCGGTGTTACGAAGTCATCATGAATTCATATAGTGTGGTCACAAATGAGAAAATAATATTTCCGAATCACATCACACAAATCACATTATACCAAACGGAATGCTTGGTTTCACCATTAGTTACCACAGTACAGCATCCGATAACATTCTATCGGCTCTATTGACTAAATGTATTACGTCTGATTTATTTATTTGATTGGAATCACAGAGCGGGAAAGCAGAAATACTTTAGTCGAGATAATAATCGCTTTGATCATAACTTCCCGGAGGAGAGACATATCAGATATGTTATGATTCAACGGAACGTAAATGATGATGACGGTGATAACCCGAACGATAACGTGTGTTTTAGAAGGCGATATGGATTTGTTTTGATATCCATTTTGCGGAAGAAATTGAATGTTTTGGCATCAATTTATCGCATGGCATTATGAATAAAAAGGGTCACTTGTGTTATCGATTTTATCCTCTAACAACGTGATCGGTAATATTTGTGAAGGAAACCCTTGCACGCGTGAATTCAATTAACGTTTTTTTTTTGCTTCTGAAGATGCTCTTACTGTGAGATTTTTTCGGAAAGTTTATAAAATAAAATATGTTTTCGATTTTGCCAAGTTACTCGGAAGGAAAATTGGATTTAAAATGGTTGAAGTAGGAATGGAAAGAAATTTTATTAAAACGGAATCACTTATATATGAACGCACTTACGCTATAAGGTTGTAAGCCACATAGATTTGCTATCTCAGTTTTAAATTTGACATTTGTGCGATAAAACGTGACAGCAAATTATGTGGGTTACAACCTTATAGCGTAAGTGCGTCCATATAAAAGCTAACCTCACACTATCACGACACAATATTCTTAATCGCACGTTGAAAAATTGACATGATTGACCTTTCGGTAAGAAAATTTGGGTTGAATTCCCAGTAACGACAATTCTTCGTGTACGATCTGTCTTCCAACCACACAAAAATTATCCGTGTTTAGAAATCAACGAAGTTTCAATCGTCGGAGATTGAGCACTGACGCCACTGACACTGTCGCAAAGAATTAGTCGCGCAGTGCCGTCTGTCCTTAAAACCACCTGGGTCAATATCTTTCAGTTTTCGAGCTTGTGACATAATGTATTCTATACTGAGAAATGATAAAATAAGTAGAAAAATCTACTCCCTTCATTGAGAAAATATGGCTTTCTGGCCCCCAAAATATAAAGAATTTGTTATATCTAGACGAGAGACTTCAATTCAGTTATCAATCAATAGTGAGGAGCAATAGTTGCAAAAAACATTACAACTAGGTGAAAATGTGTAACACGGAAAAAGTGTTTTTCTGGAGTGCTGGCTCAGGTTGCAGCACTGGACTCCCGTCAAAATATCACTTTCCCCTTGATACGTAAATAACTAATTCATTCTAGTTTCGAAAATGACAGATGGGAAGAAATAGATATTACAAAAAAAGGAGCTGAAATGGCTGATTTAGACCCAGGTGGTGAACAAGTTAGTGTATAGAACGCAGCGGAGTTCACCACAGTGGTCCAAATCAGTCGTTTCAGCTCCGTGTTATGTATACTACTAAGGTCAGATTCCGAACAAACACGTAGTGACATAATTGACAGGTGAGAAATAAAGTAGAGAAGTAATAGACAAATGGAAAATATTTGACAGGTGATATATAAAGCAGGAAAATAATTGAGAGGTGGGAAATAAAGTAAGGAAATAATTGACAGTAAAGAAATAATTGACAGTAAGGAAATAATTGACAGTAGGGAAATAATTGACAGTCGAGAAATAATAACTGTCAAATCTAGCATTTTTTGTCCGTCTCCGCCTAAAGTAATTTTCATTATAGGCTCGCAAGTGACGATAAAAGTGAGACGAAATAAAGCATTTCATCATCCCAATCTAGTGCGAAAATTTGACATTTTTTGTTCGACTTCGCATAAAGCTATGCTCTAGTAACGAAAGCAATGTCTAATACCCGACCGACGAAATGTGCTAAAGACAAATGTCGACTTCAACTCAATGTGTAAAATCTTTTTTCTGAAATTTATTTTTCTGCAACTTTTCCTTAGAAACTGATATATTTTTAGAAATCTTCATCCCTATTTCTATATCCTAAGAAGCTGCTTTGAAAAACACTTTCTGACAAATATGTACCTGCACGAGAAAGGGGACTACGAAGAAAGATGAGTACGGGACGAAGTATATTACGAAGGTAGGGGGGGGGGGGGTATGGCCAATCGTGATAAGCCTTGTTAAATGTGTAGGAAAATATAGGACAATAGGAGACATAACGCATATGACGTTATTTATGAACAACCCCTTTTCTATTTTAGCAATTAGTGTCCCTAGGGGCATCTGCTATATCCAGTGCATATATATGGGTCCGAAAAATTGTAGAGATTTTGTATTTCTTTGCTTCGAAATTGGCAGTAGAAGTCGACGCACTTCTATTTTCTACAAAAAAACACATTCAAATGTCATTCATCACGTGCACCTGATTCAGCAGATATTATTTTGAGGCAACGTGAACCCGCACCAATGTATTTGATTGGTGGTGTCGTATCGGGAGATGATGATGAGATGCATATGAAACTTGTAAAACTTAATACGTCCCTCAGAAAAGCACTTTTGTCTCTTGTCCTTATGACGTAAATAACTGTTCTGCTGTTGTCCTTGTGACGTAAATAACTATTCACATGCATAGTTCTTTCTGCAGCACCTTATACTTGACATCTGAAGCAGACTCACTTTTTTTGACGTTTGAAGCAGATTATCTTTAGTTCTGAATATCGGCGTTACGAGGTAAATATGTGAAACAAATACAAGATGGCAGCACCGAATGTCGGTGACAAAACAGTTGCTGTAGCGTTTATTGAGCACTTGTTTCGTCAACATTTCTGTGCTTTCCATCAAACAAAACCCACTATTTGAGACGTTGAGGTTTTATAATCGTACAGAACGGGTCTATGTAGCGTTATGTTTTTATTTGCTACCTACTGAATCATACGAAATAAAGAACAACAATAATCATGGGCGCGCGGTACCAATGCGCCCGTGACGCAAGTCTTACACGCCAAAAAATTCACAAGAAATTTTTTCGTAGACTAAAGAACATATATACAGGAACTTTTTGACTTCCACCCCCCACCACCAACACCAAGTTTTTAGACGCAAAAATTTAAATTTACCCTAAACGATGTGATAAGAAATAAAAGTCAAATTTTCGCGTAAAAACTGAAAGTACAGAAAAATTGTTTCGTCGTTGGGTCTGGCATTTGTGACGCAATTTTTTGAACTCAACATAATTTTGTTTAAAAATGTTTGTTGCGGATCGAAGCTTAATGCGTCACCCCCCTCTGATTTCAGAACTTTTGTAACTGGAAGAAAAAATTTTTACCTTAAATGATTAATGCGTCGCGTCACACTTTTCTGATTTCATAGCTTTTGTAAGCAGACATAAAGACTTGCGTCACACCTCCTCTGTAAGAGGTTTTTTTTGCTTTCATATTAACACGAAGGATGAAGGTTTCAACCCCTTTACCTTTCGCATATTTTAAACCAATTCCAACTCATAAATATTACAATTTGAAGGAAAATCTGACGAAATTACATTTACATGATTTTGGTTTCTCTAGGATAGATACTGATACTTTTCATTGAAGAATTATCCTTCTGTAGTCAAACAAATCATATCGAATTGTGGAGGTCAATAAGAGTGAAAAATATTTACTTCGTCTCACCTTCCATCGCCTTCGAAAGTTGATTCAACAAAAGAAATCAATTTGGATGTCTTATTATATTTTTCAAAACAGCATTTCAATATGTGAGAAAAAGAAAATTGTAGGAAGCCAATGAAAATATGCACAAAATTTTCGAATGTGAAAATACAAAAATGAAAAAGAGTAAAAGTTCTCGTAGTGTTGATTGGCTTCTTCTAATAATTTTCTATTTCCGCCCCTTATTGAAATTGAGTTATGAAAAAAAAAACATTGATTTTTCAGTTAAATTACATGTAATTTCATTATTTCCCACGACAAAAATTAGAATTTTCGGTAATCAAAATATCAGAATTTCTGTTTCTTTACATTAAAGCACCATATGGCTGTATAATAAGATTGAGAATTTAGGTAAATAATGAAAAAATATGCAAGGAAATCCACGCATGCATTACATTGTACATTGTATACTTGAAATTTAATTACGTAATTTGAGGTTCATAGAGGTTATGATGTTTTTTCTAAGAACGGAGAACAACATTGAAAAAGACGTCAAATAAACGGTAATCTCCCCGGTTATTGTACTTTAGGTAATATTACATATAAGGGAGCATTCACCCGGGCCGGTAGGGAGGTCATCAAGTACAGACAAGTAGAGGAGGGGGTGGTTTGCTAAAAACAGACGTCATATTTAGCTTAAAAGTTGCTAATTCAATAGAGAGTTTGGGAAAAGCCACTTATATTCAAATTTATAACATATACATGTAGCTATTTGTTTTGAGTTATAAGTTTACGTTATAAGTTAGCATTATACGTTTATAGCCCAGATCAGTATTGTAGCTGATCCAGACCAGTACTGATCAGTTCCAAAACTAATCCGCATCAGAACTGATCAGTTTCAAAGCTGATTTGGATTAGTAGTTTTGAAACTGATCACTACTGATCCGTATCAGTTTTAAAACTGATCACTACTGATCCATATCAGTTTTAAAACTGATCAGTACTAATTCATATCAATTTTCAAACTGATTAGTACTGATACGGATCAGTTTTGAAACTGATCAGTACTTACAGTGATCAGTTTTGAAACTGATCAGTACTTACAGTGATCAGTTTTGATACTGATTAGTACTGATAGTGATCAGTTTTGAAATTTATCAGTACTTATAACTTATAACTTGTATCGTAAAATTGTAACTTGATACTTATAAATTATAACTCATAGCGCGTAACTTAAACTTATAACTTATAACGTATATAACTTATTACTTATAGCTATATGCATATGTTATAAATTCGGCTATAAGTCGCTTTGCTCAAACTCTCTAATATGAAAGCAATGCATCAATGTGACTTTTCTGTGTTATACATGAAATATACACAAATTTAAACAGTTCGAGTCAACTTTTGTGACAAATGCGACAATACTTGGTTTCACAAATTCCGCTAACCAACTATAGTTGTAGTCTTGCAACCCCTACACTGTTAGGCTCTCTCGTGGGAGGGGTATGGCGAATTACCCAGGGGAAAGTCGAAGCTGCTCAAGATGAAATCCATGGCGACTATAAAAACATATGCAAGGAACCCGTACGCGTCAGAATAGATGTGGCAAAGAGATCAGATGTTACGAAAAGACTCGAACTAAATCTCAACAAATATTGTCGTATGAAATTACGTCCACATTGGAAATTGCAGAAAGGTCAATAGTGAAAACCCATCCGGAGCAACCGTGAAAAAATTTCACGCCACAATAGACAAAAAAGTTCGACTCGATTTACTCCACGACATAGCAAAGAAAAGACCTATAAGGCCCAAAGGAGAAGCCTCGGACCCATGATGCTGTCATGGAGAAAAAAGTTTGGCTCTTTTTTCTCTACAAGATTGCACAGAAAACTTCATCATTTGAGGAACATGCGGTTTTTGTTTTCATTCACGCCGCGATAACCCAAGTCAACAAACCAACATGCGGTAAGAAAGTGGGTGACGGGAATTATCGCCCAGACATAAATTAATTGGCATTTTCACCCAGGGAATTATCGCCCAGGGAATTATCACCCAGGAATTATTACCCAGTTATGAGACAAATAACACAGAGCTATTCGAGACTTATCACCCAGTGGACTGTCTCGCAGGAACTATCGCTCAGAGGAGTTGGAAGTTTCACCCAAGGAATTATAACCCAGGAATTATCGCCCAGCCTTCTGAGAATATAACATAGCTATTTGTAGCTCAAGAACAATCGTCCGAACGAAACGTCGAGAAGACCCGGTGGCTCACAAAGCCAGGATTTTGCGCTTTAATGAAATGCCACAAAAACCTGGGTAGCTAACAAAACTAGGGAGCTTTTTCCTTCTACAAAATATCATTAAAACCTAGGTGTATAACGATCCCTAGCTTCGTTTTACGAAACGTCGAAAAACCTTAGATTGATGGAGATTTGGACAGATTTTGACGGTGGTCTCGAACGGAAGCGCCAAAATCAGAGAAAGCGTCGGAGGCTAATAATTAGCGAGGGTCCAGGCGGCGGCAGCCGCCTAGTATAAAAAAATTACTTTGTTAATCACAACACAGCTTTATGCATGTTCTCGCTTATTGCTCTGTGTTAGTTGTCTCATAGCTGAGTAGTAATTTCTGGGTGATAATTCCCAATTGTCTGAGCGATAATTCCTGGGCGATAACTCCCTGGGTGATAATTCCCATTTGTCTGGGCGATAATTCCTGAGCGATAATTCCCTGGGTGATATTTCCGAGAGGTGACGCACTTCTGCGGTTTATGGAATAAATGGAATAAATGGAATAAATGGAATAAATGGAATAAATGGAATAAATGGAATAAATGGAATAAATGGGAATAAATGGGAATAAATGGGAATAAATGGAATAAATGGAATAAATGGAAATAAATGGAATAAATGATAATTTTTTCAAGTTCGTCAAAACCTCAAATAGACTTGATTTTGATGGCAACACACACAACAAACCACACTAATGTGTCAAAAAGTGAAAAAACTCACTTTTGAAAACTTAAAAGAATTTTTGTTGAAAAATGGAATAAATGGAATAAATAAATTTGTTCCATTTATTCCAAAAAAAATAAAATTTAATCTCAAGATGGTTTAAATGCTTTATAACTTTTGCAAACCTTTTTTTGAACTTATTTGTCTAACTTGTGATGTGCTTGGTTAAGATATTTCGCAGAAACAAAAAAAATTTTGAGAATAAATGGAATAAAAGAATAAATGGAATAAATGAAGTGTGCCACCCTTCGGATATTTCCCATCCAACCGGGCGATAATTCCTGCGTGATAATTCCCCGGGCGATAATTCAGGTCATGCTGTCATGGAGAAAAAAGTTTGGCTCTTTTTTCTCTACAAGATTACACAGAAACCTTTTGAGGAACATGCGGTAAGAGAGTGCGCTGTTCATAGAAGTCATTAATCTGATTAATCTGTGACCGAGTGTGTTGATATACACATGGTCTAGTAGGCAAGGTATACTGATGAGTCGTAAGCGACGAAATCAGCACCTTAGTTTGTTAAATCTTATGAAGACACTTCGTTTGTCATAAAGGATTTATGAAGGGTATCTATCTTTCGTGATTTTTGGAAGTCTCCATCTTTCATTCAAAGTCTTAAACAGCGATTTCCGTGCTAATTTCGCAGAGATGTAAGTCAAAAAGTTTTACCGACTTTCAAAAAACCACGTTTTTGACCACTTTTTCGACTGATTTTGCCCAAATTCAATCCCGTAATCGATTTTTCAATTATCTTTCCGAAAAAAAAAAGTTTTTGAAAGTCGGATAAGACTTTTCCGTTACATTTTCGCGATATATAAATGCGCCAGCCAATGAGAGATAAGAATTCTTCGATGAGCAAATTGGACGACTCGATAAAAAAAATTTATGATTTATCGCGAAAATAATTGTGGAGAAGTAGAATTTTTCAGTAAACTCACAATATAAGTTATTACAATACACATGTGAAGAAAAGCTCAACTTACATCTCCCAAACAATAATCTACTATTGTTTGTAAAATGAATTTAATTCAGTTTGGTGGTGTTAGTGCGCTGCAAATTCGTACTTTCTATTATATACTTATTGCATGTTTTAGTGCTCTTTCGAACTGAGCATCATATACAAAAGTATATACCAACACTTTGACAACCCAATATTTTAAGAATTTATTTATGCTATGCAAATTTTGTTTTTACTTTTCCGTTTTTTATTTTGTAGACTGAGCCCAAGCTCCCAGACTCCCAAACATTTATTTCAAATTAAAAAAATCTATCGGAAGATCAAAAGTTCAAAAATCGACTCACCTAATTTTAAGTAGCACTGAGTAAAGAAATTATAACCAAGTAAAGCACTCAGTAATCCTAGGATTCCTTGCGGAAATTCCGTGGTTAAAAACAGCAATAGAACAGCCAACAACATGCGAGTTGTTCGATCGGTTTGCTTTTCCTTTTCCAGCGTCTTGTTGTGTTTTGTCGATTTATCCACAACTTTGCCGTTTACAATAACTTTCATGCCGGCAGAATTGCCGGTTAATTGTTTTCGACGCCTTTTCGCTTCAAGTAGGGCGAAAATTAAACGCAAACTGAGAATGGTTAGCGCCAAGCATGGTATGAGTTTGATAGCAACACTGTATATCCACAAATTTGCATTATTTAACGATTCGTTGTTAATAGCTAATTCGCTCGGTCCAACTCTGTATAGAGTTACGTTACGACCTCCGTCTGTGATATTGGTTTTGAATGGAAAGCCATTGTCATCTAACAGTTCCAGCGTTGGTTTTATGCTTGACGACATATACAAAGGAATCGCAATGAAGGGGCACACCAAATAAGAGCTGAAAATGGCAATTTTGGTGGTTCTCATGTTACACCAAAGTCGATTCTTTTGTGGATGTGCCACTGCTATGTACCGCCAAATTGCAAGTGTTACAGTTAACCAAATAGCTGTGGTATGTAGGATTTGTGCGAATATTGAGTGAAACAGCACATACCACGACCAGCTGTAAGTTAGTTGTTCTTCTCTCGAATAGTTTAGTTGCGGCAAAATGTAACCAATACAAGCGAACGGTATGTAGTCGATCATTACAAGTAAATCGGCTATGGCTAATCCAGTCAAAATAGCATTGGTCGGAGATTCCATTTCACGTCGCGTCAACACAATAATGTTCAAACTATTGGCGACGCTGCCGAATGTGCACACCAGTATACTGAGGTATCCATGAATGGAGAAATATCTGAAACAAAAGGAAATAGATTTTTTATTTTAATTCTTATGGAGAGTGAAATAAATGTGACTAGTTCGACCTCCCTCATATTATTATTGGATGGTTTATTTCTACATTGAGGCTTTTATAGTTCAGTTTGGGGCAGAAAATTATGTCAGAATCATGCAAGTAAGACTTATATTGCCGAGTTAAGTATAATGTCAGGACATTCAAAAAATGTTTGGGTTTTACGAGTCAATCCAAAATCCAAAGAAACTCTATTGTTTATTTGCATCAAACATAAAATGGTTGCTCCAAACATTGAAGATAAAATCGGGTCTTAATTTTAACTACAAATAGAAGATTTCGCTGAGAGACTCATCCTCCGGTACGGTTCCTAAAATGTGTGCTGAGTTGCCCCTTTGGATCTCGATCCCGATTTTTTGAATAAAAAACGATTTTGAGCGGGCATCTCCGGAGGCGCTGTTTAACAATCTTCCCATCTCGTTTACAAACGTTCCAAACGAGGCACTTTCCCTGTTTCCATGGGAACATGGTAGTCCCGTCTGCTCTTTTTCCATCTTCGTGTATTAGACCCGGTGGTTCCAGTATTGTGGCGAAGCCTGCTGAAGCTAGCGCTCTTTTTATCAGACTATTGAGTGCGACGTGACGGCTGAATCTGGCTGTGCTTGTGTTGCATGAAAGACCATGTATTACTCTCTTGTCCATTTGTGATCCACATCGACACACATATCGTTTACATAAGGTTGCGCCTAGTCGCAAGGATATGGCGATTCGCAGAGATGTATGATCCAGAACTGTCCCGAGGTTTTTGGATGGTAGGGCTTGAAGCCAAGCTCCGGACTCAGGGCGAGATATTGCCAACATACGATGGTTGTTGTTTGGATGCCTGCCAATTTCCTTTTGATGATTGGGATATCCCAGCTGGATTGAGATTCAGGGTGCTCTGGCAAAATTTGTGATGATGCTTGTGTTGTCCATTCCGAAAGGGCGTCATTCAAGTACGGGATCTCAAAGTCGTTAGATTTATTGATTGATCCAACAAGAGATTTCGTGCTATGAATTGACGACAAAAAGTCTTGAGTTGCGATATCAGCACAAGAGCGAATACCTATTCCACCGAATTTTATTGGTAGTGAACTCTGTGTCCCACGTCTGCTCATTAAATTTCAAATTCAACAATTTCTCCAAAGTCATTCTGATTTTCGAGTCCATTTCGACTAGAACATTTTCAAATTTAAACATTGGAATGCAGCGTAGAAGATAGTTTAGTCGTGGAATCCACAAGCAATGTTGCAGTAGGAATAGGCCGACGTGCGGGCTGATTTTTTTGATTCGTTCCAGGAAAAGTTGCACCGTTTTCTCTTTCTCTCTGAATGAAGTCACGAACGCTGATTCGGAAATTGGCACTCGCAAAAATTTGGTTCTGTGACGAATGAGATTCCCGGTGTGATGATATCGAGTTCCTTCCTTATCTTCCGTTTTCGTGTTTCTGAAAGATGTGGAACGATGAATGCTTCGCATTTTGCAGAATTCAACTCCAGTCCCAATGAACGAAATCTTTCCTTCAGGGTACTCAAGTCAGTCTTAACCGAATCAAAGGTGCCTCCTATTGTCCCATCATCAAGAAACCAGACGTTTAAGTCGGATATCAGTGTTTGGATCACTCCATTGATCCCAAGGCTGAAGATCCCGCTTCCCAAGGGATCCCCTTGCTGTAGGCCGGTTGATGACAGGATTACAGAATTGTTGTAGAACAGGTAGGATGGTGTAGCGTAGCATTGATACATGAAAGGATAGATGGCCGGAAATTTGTTCTCAACTTCTTTCAGGAACGCCGCTCTGTCCAATGTGTTGAATGCGTCTTTTACGTCGACCTTCATGATGATTTCAAACACTTTATTTTCCCGGATGAATGATCGTATGCCATGAATCGCTGCCTCGGCGCCTCCTTTTACTCCAAAGCCGAGCTGTTTTGGGATCAGTTGAGATGTGAGGTCGTCTGTCATGTATGCGCAGCACAGCTTGGATATCAGCCTTCGGAGCGTTGAACCGATAGCGATGGGACGAATATCACCGTCCATTTTGTTAAAAGCGATTAATTTAGCGCCACCCAAATACGGGGCAAATTCAGAGCACACTTTTCCGCTTAGCATCATATTTGCAAGTTTAGTCAGCGAATCAAGAAGTTGTAATGCCGCTTCACCGTTGTTCAGTGAAAGCAAATCCTTCAAGTGCTGTGGTGACAACCCGTCTATTCCGCTTGACGAGCCGGATGCGAAAGAGAATATTGCTTCCTTCACTTGATCTTCGTTAACGGTTAATGGCTCGATCCCTTGTGGGTCATTCGGTTTTACAGCTGTTCCTGATGCCTCCGGATGTTTTTTTTTTTCGTAAAATCTACAACGTTTCCTCATTCTCTGGTGCTATTGAGTCAGCGCTAGCCAGAACTCGAGCAGCACTCCGGATATCGCCATCGGCCACTTTTGATTCAATGATATTTTTAATTGAAACACTTATTCGTGATTCTGGAATTGTCATATGTTTCTTTCATTGTATTCTCTTTGATAGCCTTAGTAAGGCTTGTGTGCTTTGGGTTAGCTCGTAATTGGTTTGGGTCCTAATTTATTTTATATCATTATATATATATTATATCAACCTGAAAATAGGGGTGTAATGACCGTATTATAGTCGAGTTTACTGACTGGGAGGTATATAACAAGCATTTTATGGTCGACTCGACTATAATTTTCATTGTGGTCGAAGTTAAATGTCTCGAAAATTATTGAAACCTTATTGTATAACGAACCGTATGATGCAATTTTCCTCAACACTATTTGGTAGATTTTCAGTCGTTCACGAGGTCATTCAACGATTTTTATTCATTTCCCGATTTTTAGTCACTTCCTGACTTGAGTTATAATCCGATTTTTAGTCACTTCCTGACTTTAGTTATTTCCCGATTTTAATTTATTTCTCGATTTTTACTTATTTCCCAATTTTTACCTGTTTCCCGATTTTAATTTGTTTCTCGATTTTTAGCCATTTCCAGATTTTTAGTCATTTCCAGATTTTAGTTATTTCCAAATTTTTACTTATTTCCCGATTTTTAGTTTTTTCCCGATTTCTTCGACGCGTCGTATGTTATTTTTTCGTCTAATTTTTCGGTATCCAATTTTTCGGCTTTAGGATACCAGAATACCGCATTTTTCCCACACGCGTTGGTACAGTCCGTACGCTAAGGCAATCCTTTGTGAGCAGTGAATTGGTTGCTAAAAAAGGGTGATACGAATGGCAGTGAATTGGTTGCCGAAAATTGTTACAAATCGTAGTGAATGGGTTACATTTTGTGAGGGTAATTTAACGTGGTTCTATGATTGTATTTTTGATTTTTTTGTGATCAAAGTTTTGAAATGTTTTTTTTTTCTCATGATGAAGGTGTGTATTTTCGAATTGTATACCGTCATCTCTGTTCATATGGTACCATTAGTCCATATAATTGTTATCATCGAATAAGTCATTCTTGTTTGAGCTATCGCACAAAGCACAAGTGTTTCCATTGTTTCTCCTGGAAAATATCGGCCCGTCTGACAAAAACAAAAAAAAAAATTTCGTCAATCTATTATATACGAAATAAAAAAAGTAACGCCCCCACTGGGGTTCGAACCCAGGATCTCCGGATTAACAGTCCGGCGCCTTAACCTCTAGGCCATGGAGACTTTCCTTTCGGTGGTTTAGTTTAGTTTATTTATTATTTATGCATCATGAAATGCTAACAAAAAGTAACAATTATTATCTTAAGAAGTTAAAAATACTTTTTGTACATATTAACATACTAAAGGAGTAAAGAAAAAAAAATAATAACAATTAAGTAATAATAGTTTTGAAATAATATTCATGAAAAAATGAAATGAAATGAAAAATACTTAATGGAGATGGTAAAGTTTTCTACGTTAGAGTTAGATTCAACTATGTTGCAAATATAGACCAATGGAAGAAGTAGAAGAGCACAGAGAAGGATAGGCTGCAGGTGAGGTAGTAAGGGGACCCCTAAAAGTGTATTTGCCGTCCAAGAAATTTACTAACTTAACGTAACTTAGCTTTTCCAACCCCACATCGTTAAAAGACGAGATTGGTACGTGTAAAAAGAGATATGAAGATAGAAACATCGATAGAGATTCCGCTATTTATTTTCCCTTAAAGCGGAATATTGTTTAGCTAGAAGCCAAAATTTAAGTTCATACTGGAAATGATTCGACGGTAATTTCCTAATTCTTGCTGGCAATGAACTAGAAAGGCTACAGCCATACGCAGAGATCGCTTTCATTCCGCTATTCGTCTTCACTGCTGATTGCCTAGGCAAATCTTTGTTGCGAGTGTCGTCGTAGCCATGGATACGCGCATTGAACTCTTGCACATTATACGAGGTTTTACGAATGGCTTTGTGAATGAAAGAGCATACATCGTATTTTATTATGCTGTTAATGTTAAGAGTACGTGGACAATACGTACGGAATAGGCCAAGAGTTAGCTTATTCACATCTTTTAAGCATCTTTTTTCTAAGATCTGGAGCTGGTCAATGGATTTTCTGCTAGCAGTACCCCACGCACTATGTAAGTAATGAAAGACAGAGTGGGCGAGAGCATAGTAGATTTTGAATAGAACATATTTCGGGAGCAGCCACTTAAGCTTACATAAAATACCGCAAGTTCTTGTCACTTTACTACAGATACTGAACATGTGAGAATCCCATGAGAGCCTGCTGTCTAGAGTGAGCCCCAGGTATTTGAATGAATTCACCGCGTCGACAGTCTGACTGTTCACTGAAACCTTATCAGCTTGTAGAAGAACATGCGGTCCAAAATGCATAATTTTAGTTTTCCCAACATTCAGAGAAAGCTTGTTGACACTAAGATAGTCTGACAACCCCGTTAAGTCACCATTCATCATTTCCGTATTCAGGTCAATCGATTTAGATGTATAAAACATACCTGTATCATCGGCGAAAAGCGACGGTAGGCCAATTATAGGTAGTCGGAATATATCATTCACATACACCAGAAAAAGGATCGGTCCCAGCACACTTCCTTGCGGCACCCCAATTCCAATACCCTCTAACTTGCTCTTTACCTTTCCTACGATAACACACTGTTTACGGTTAGATAAATAGCTTCTAATCAATTCTAACGCTACACCTCTTATTCCTGCATTTTCAAGCTTTAATAACAATATCTTGTGATCCACACAGTCAAACACTTTTTGCAAGTCCAAAAATAAAGCACTTACTATCAACCCATTATCGATGTCTAAAAAGATTCTATCCAGTATTTCATAGACAGCGGTGTGGGTACCCGATACGGCTCTGAAGCCATACTGCCTGGCGAAGAAAAATTTATTCTTATTAAAAAAGGTCACTAGCCTCTTACATTATATCATATTAGAGATGAGCGGGTCGACCATTTTTCGAAACCCGACCCGGACCGAACCCGACCCGATTAAAATTGTCGAAACCCGAAACCCGAACTGTTTCAAAACCCGACCCGATAAAATTTTTCGAAACCCGAAACCCGAACTGTTTCAAAACCCTACCCGGACCGAACCAGCCACTCATGTTTTTCGAAACTCACAACCCAAATTACTTCGAAACAAAAATTATTTCAAGGCCCGACGTCTACATTCTTCACGGACCTTAGACTAAAACAAAATTCGTGTAATGTCAGATGATAAAATTTAGACGGGTTTTGTAAAATATAAAAAGTCAATAAAGGATCGGGACCCGAATAAAAGGATACAACAACCCGACCCGGACCGAACCCGACTCGATCTAATTTTTCGAAACCCGAACTGTTTCCAAACCCGGCCCGGACCGAACCCGACCCGATTAAAATTTTCGAAACCCGAAACCTATGAACCCGAAAAAAGCAATTGGGCGGTAATTTGAGGGATCGGATTTGTTCCCATCCTTAAACAAGGGACTGATTTGGGCTATCTTTAAACAATATGGATAGACACCTGTAAACATGGTCAGGTTCAACATATCTGCTACGCATGGCGAAATTAACTGTGAACACTCCTTCACTATTTTCATAGTAACTATCTGTGCCGAGTGGTGACGCACTTCTGCGGTTTGTGGAATAAATGGAATAAATGTGAATAAATGGAATAAATGGAATAAATGGAATAAATGGAATAAATGGAATAAATGGGAATAAATGGAATAAATGAGAATAAATGGAATAAATATTGGAATAAATGGAATAAATGATAATTTTTTCAAATTCGTCAAAACCTCAAATAGACTTGATTTTGATGGCAACGCACACAACAAATCATACTAATGTATCAAAAAGTGAAAAAACCCTCTTTTGAAAACTTCAAAGAATTTTTGTTGAAAAATGGAATAAATGGAATAAATAAATTTATTCCATTTATTCCCAAAAAAATAAAATTTAATCTCAAGGCGGTTTGAATGCTTTATAATTTGTGCATACCTTTTTTGAACTTATTTGTCTAACTTGTGATGTGTTTGGTTCAGATATTTCGCAAAAACAACAAAAAAAATTTTGGGAATAAATGGAATAAAAGAATAAATGGAATAAATGGAATAAATGAAGTGAAACACTTATTCGTGATTCTGGAATTGTCATATGTTTCTTTCATTGTATTCTCTTTGATAGCCTTAGTAAGGCTTGTGTGCTTTGGGTTAGCTCGTAATTGGTTTGGGTCCTAATTTATTTTATATCATTATATATATATTATATCAACCTGAAAATAGGGGTGTAATGACCGTATTATAGTCGAGTTTACTGACTGGGAGGTATATAACAAGCATTTTATGGTCGACTCGACTATAATTTTCATTGTGGTCGAAGTTAAATGTCTCGAAAATTATTGAAACCTTATTGTATAACGAACCGTATGATGCAATTTTCCTCAGCACTATTTGGTAGATTTTCAGTCGTTCACGAGGTCATTCAACGATTTTTATTCATTTCCCGATTTTTAGTCACTTCCTGACTTGAGTTATAATCCGATTTTTAGTCACTTCCTGACTTTAGTTATTTCCCGATTTTAATTTATTTCTCGATTTTTACTTATTTCCCAATTTTTACCTGTTTCCCGATTTTAATTTGTTTCTCGATTTTTAGCCATTTCCAGATTTTTAGTCATTTCCAGATTTTAGTTATTTCCAAATTTTTACTTATTTCCCGATTTTTAGTTTTTTCCCGATTTCTTCGACGCGTCGTATGTTATTTTTTCGTCTAATTTTTCGGTATCCAATTTTTCGGCTTTAGGATACCAGAATACCGCATTTTTCCCACACGCGTTGGTACAGTCCGTACGCTAAGGCAATCCTTTGTGAGCAGTGAATTGGTTGCTAAAAAAGGGTGATACGAATGGCAGTGAATTGGTTGCCGAAAATTGTTACAAATCGTAGTGAATGGGTTACATTTTGTGAGGGTAATTTAACGTGGTTCTATGATTGTATTTTTGATTTTTTTGTGATCAAAGTTTTGAAATGTTTTTTTTTTCTCATGATGAAGGTGTGTATTTTCGAATTGTATACCGTCATCTCTGTTCATATGGTACCATTAGTCCATATAATTGTTATCATCGAATAAGTCATTCTTGTTTGAGCTATCGCACAAAGCACAAGTGTTTCCATTGTTTCTCCTGGAAAATATCGGCCCGTCTGACAAAAACAAAAAAAAAAATTTCGTCAATCTATTATATACGAAATAAAAAAAGTAACGCCCCCACTGGGGTTCGAACCCAGGATCTCCGGATTAACAGTCCGGCGCCTTAACCTCTAGGCCATGGAGACTTTCCTTTCGGTGGTTTAGTTTAGTTTATTTATTATTTATGCATCATGAAATGCTAACAAAAAGTAACAATTATTATCTTAAGAAGTTAAAAATACTTTTTGTACATATTAACATACTAAAGGAGTAAAGAAAAAAAATAATAACAATTAAGTAATAATAGTTTTGAAATAATATTCATGAAAAAATGAAATGAAATGAAAAATACTTAATGGAGATGGTAAAGTTTTCTACGTTAGAGTTAGATTCAACTATGTTGCAAATATAGACCAATGGAAGAAGTAGAAGAGCACAGAGAAGGATAGGCTGCAGGTGAGGTAGTAAGGGGACCCCTAAAAGTGTATTTGCCGTCCAAGAAATTTACTAACTTAACGTAACTTAGCTTTTCCTACCCCACATCGTTAAAAGACGAGATTGGTACGTGTAAAAAGAGATATGAAGATAGAAACATCGATAGAGATTCCGCTATTTATTTTCCCTTAAAGCGGAATATTGTTTAGCTAGAAGCCAAAATTTAAGTTCATACTGGAAATGATTCGACGGTAATTTCCTAATTCTTGCTGGCAATGAACTAGAAAGGCTACAGCCATACGCAGAGATCGCTTTCATTCCGCTATTCGTCTTCACTGCTGATTGCCTAGGCAAATCTTTGTTGCGAGTGTCGTCGTAGCCATGGATACGCGCATTGAACTCTTGCACATTATACGAGGTTTTACGAATGGCTTTGTGAATGAAAGAGCATACATCGTATTTTATTATGCTGTTAATGTTAAGAGTACGTGGACAATACGTACGGAATAGGCCAAGAGTTAGCTTATTCACATCTTTTAAGCATCTTTTTTCTAAGATCTGGAGCTGGTCAATGGATTTTCTGCTAGCAGTACCCCACGCACTATGTAAGTAATGAAAGACAGAGTGGGCGAGAGCATAGTAGATTTTGAATAGAACATATTTCGGGAGCAGCCACTTAAGCTTACATAAAATACCGCAAGTTCTTGTCACTTTACTACAGATACTGAACATGTGAGAATCCCATGAGAGCCTGCTGTCTAGAGTGAGCCCCAGGTATTTGAATGAATTCACCGCGTCGACAGTCTGACTGTTCACTGAAACCTTATCAGCTTGTAGAAGAACATGCGGTCCAAAATGCATAATTTTAGTTTTCCCAACATTCAGAGAAAGCTTGTTGACACTAAGATAGTCTGACAACCCCGTTAAGTCACCATTCATCATTTCCGTATTCAGGTCAATCGATTTAGATGTATAAAACATACCTGTATCATCGGCGAAAAGCGACGGTAGGCCAATTATAGGTAGTCGGAATATATCATTCACATACACCAGAAAAAGGATCGGTCCCAGCACACTTCCTTGCGGCACCCCAATTCCAATACCCTCTAACTTGCTCTTTACCTTTCCTACGATAACACACTGTTTACGGTTAGATAAATAGCTTCTAATCAATTCTAACGCTACACCTCTTATTCCTGCATTTTCAAGCTTTAATAACAATATCTTGTGATCCACACAGTCAAACACTTTTTGCAAGTCCAAAAATAAAGCACTTACTATCAACCCATTATCGATGTCTAAAAAGATTCTATCCAGTATTTCATAGACAGCGGTGTGGGTACCCGATACGGCTCTGAAGCCATACTGCCTGGCGAAGAAAAATTTATTCTTATTAAAAAAGGTCACTAGCCTCTTACATTATATCATATTAGAGATGAGCGGGTCGACCATTTTTCGAAACCCGACCCGGACCGAACCCGACCCGATTAAAATTGTCGAAACCCGAAACCCGAACTGTTTCAAAACCCGACCCGATAAAATTTTTCGAAACCCGAAACCCGAACTGTTTCAAAACCCTACCCGGACCGAACCAGCCACTCATGTTTTTCGAAACTCACAACCCAAATTACTTCGAAACAAAAATTATTTCAAGGCCCGACGTCTACATTCTTCACGGACCTTAGACTAAAACAAAATTCGTGTAATGTCAGATGATAAAATTTAGACGGGTTTTGTAAAATATAAAAAGTCAATAAAGGATCGGGACCCGAATAAAAGGATACAACAACCCGACCCGGACCGAACCCGACTCGATCTAATTTTTCGAAACCCGAACTGTTTCCAAACCCGGCCCGGACCGAACCCGACCCGATTAAAATTTTCGAAACCCGAAACCTATGAACCCGAAAAAAGCAATTGGGCGGTAATTTGAGGGATCGGATTTGTTCCCATCCTTAAACAAGGGACTGATTTGGGCTATCTTTAAACAATATGGATAGACACCTGTAAACATGGTCAGGTTCAACATATCTGCTACGCATGGCGAAATTAACTGTGAACACTCCTTCACTATTTTCATAGTAACTATCTGTGCCGAGTGGTGACGCACTTCTGCGGTTTGTGGAATAAATGGAATAAATGTGAATAAATGGAATAAATGGAATAAATGGAATAAATGGAATAAATGGAATAAATGGGAATAAATGGAATAAATGAGAATAAATGGAATAAATATTGGAATAAATGGAATAAATGATAATTTTTTCAAATTCGTCAAAACCTCAAATAGACTTGATTTTGATGGCAACGCACACAACAAATCATACTAATGTATCAAAAAGTGAAAAAAC
>CM055404.1:149246222-149256521 GCA_029228625.1 Pseudolycoriella hygida | reverse complement strand
TTCCCCAAGAGTTTGATTCAACTGTTTGATTGCCTTCTAATATCCGGAAGCGAATATTCAAAAATTCCTCTAATTTGTTCCAACCAATTACTTCTCGTTCGTCGCCAACAAGCTCGTTCCATTTTTCCAGCGATAATGAAACCAACTTTTTAACAATTATAAAAATCAACCAATCGCTATATTCATCGGTTGGGCGATTTAAATTTTTCAATTCCCGGAGCGATTCTATTGTTGTGTCCAAAATAAGTTTGATGTCGCTTGCTCCACCAGTTGCTTTTGGAATTGTGTAAATATTATCGAGAAGCTCATTGACTATTAACCTTTCGTTTTCGAAACGGTTTTCCAATAAATCCCACGCAGCTTGATAGTTATTGCTCGTCAATTTAATATTTTTGATCAATTTAGACGCATTACCGACGACTTTTTCCTTTAAATACGACAGCTTCTGAACATTTGGCACTTTAGTATTGTTACCGACCAGCGATAAAAATAAATCCCGAAATGTCGGCCATTCCATATAACTACCAGAAAACTCCGGTACTTTGACTCTCGGAACTCTCAATCCGGAAAATTCGTCTTGACTTTGTTTCGTGTTATTTTCATGAGACCGATTTGAATGTAAACTATCGTCTATTGGCTGTAATTGCTTAATAGCCCGTTTTATACTTACTTGAGCTGTAAGTACCAATGCTTCAGTGTCCTCATATTCGATTTGCTCGAAAGGTAAATTCTCTTTGCCAGTCGTTTCTATTATTGACATATGGACGTCCTCATATCTTGTAAACAAATCCTTCAACCGCTCATATGTGCTTTCAAGCTCGACTATGTCAGCGCCACCTGGTATTTCTGTACCAATTTTCGCAATCTTTATTATTGAAGCTTTGAGCACAGATCTTTTGTTAACGAGGGCCATTTTGTTTCCGTCCACGTTTTTTCATTAATTAAAAATGAAAAAATTGGCAAAAATTATGCACATTTTCTCATTTGCAGGCACTAAAATGTTTGGCAATATAATCCACTTCACGCCGATAATACAAACATTCAACTTTTGCATTAACACTCAACCGATCTTTTGATCTCAAAAAACTTCTTTGTCTTTGAATGCGATATTCTTTTCGCAATATTTTAATAACAAATTAGTCCTTTTTTCGCTCAAAAGTTTGAACTTAATACTATAACGTGAATAAACATAAACTAACAACCGGTTGAGCCCCCAAATGTCTAGGGTTTTTGTATTACGGGGTCAATTACGATTTAAAATAAACCGGTGTTTTCTCTTCAACGTTATAATTCAAACTAAACTTCGTTGTACATAGATAACAATGACAATGCTTCAAACTAATAATTTACTCCACCACTTTTATGATACCAAGTAAAACGTTCAGATTGTTCTGAACACTGCGTATGACTGTAGCCTTTCTAGTTCATTGCCAGCAAGAATTAGGAAATTACCGTCGAATCATTTCCAGTATGAACTTAAATTTTGGCTTCTAGCTAAACAATATTCCGCTTTAAGGGAAAATAAATAGCGGAATCTCTATCGATGTTTCTATCTTCATATCTCTTTTTACACGTACCAATCTCGTCTTTTAACGATGTGGGGTAGGAAAAGCTAAGTTACGTTAAGTTAGTAAATTTCTTGGACGGCAAATACACTTTTAGGGGTCCCCTTACTACCTCACCTGCAGCCTATCCTTCTCTGTGCTCTTCTACTTCTTCCATTGGTCTATATTTGCAACATAGTTGAATCTAACTCTAACGTAGAAAACTTTACCATCTCCATTAAGTATTTTTCATTTCATTTCATTTTTTCATGAATATTATTTCAAAACTATTATTACTTAATTGTTATTATTTTTTTTTCTTTACTCCTTTAGTATGTTAATATGTACAAAAAGTATTTTTAACTTCTTAAGATAATAATTGTTACTTTTTGTTAGCATTTCATGATGCATAAATAATAAATAAACTAAACTAAACCACCGAAAGGAAAGTCTCCATGGCCTAGAGGTTAAGGCGCCGGACTGTTAATCCGGAGATCCTGGGTTCGAACCCCAGTGGGGGCGTTACTTTTTTTATTTCGTATATAATAGATTGACGAAATTTTTTTTTTTGTTTTTGTCAGACGGGCCGATATTTTCCAGGAGAAACAATGGAAACACTTGTGCTTTGTGCGATAGCTCAAACAAGAATGACTTATTCGATGATAACAATTATATGGACTAATGGTACCATATGAACAGAGATGACGGTATACAATTCGAAAATACACACCTTCATCATGAGAAAAAAAAAACATTTCAAAACTTTGATCACAAAAAAATCAAAAATACAATCATAGAACCACGTTAAATTACCCTCACAAAATGTAACCCATTCACTACGATTTGTAACAATTTTCGGCAACCAATTCACTGCCATTCGTATCACCCTTTTTTAGCAACCAATTCACTGCTCACAAAGGATTGCCTTAGCGTACGGACTGTACCAACGCGTGTGGGAAAAATGCGGTATTCTGGTATCCTAAAGCCGAAAAATTGGATACCGAAAAATTAGACGAAAAAATAACATACGACGCGTCGAAGAAATCGGGAAAAAACTAAAAATCGGGAAATAAGTAAAAATTTGGAAATAACTAAAATCTGGAAATGACTAAAAATCTGGAAATGGCTAAAAATCGAGAAACAAATTAAAATCGGGAAACAGGTAAAAATTGGGAAATAAGTAAAAATCGAGAAATAAATTAAAATCGGGAAATAACTAAAGTCAGGAAGTGACTAAAAATCGGATTATAACTCAAGTCAGGAAGTGACTAAAAATCGGGAAATGAATAAAAATTGTTGAATGACCTCGTGAACGACTGAAAATCTACCAAATAGTGCTGAGGAAAATTGCATCATACGGTTCGTTATACAATAAGGTTTCAATAATTTTCGAGACATTTAACTTCGACCACAATGAAAATTATAGTCGAGTCGACCATAAAATGCTTGTTATATACCTCCCAGTCAGTAAACTCGACTATAATACGGTCATTACACCCCTATTTTCAGGTTGATATAATATATATATAATGATATAAAATAAATTAGGACCCAAACCAATTACGAGCTAACCCAAAGCACACAAGCCTTACTAAGGCTATCAAAGAGAATACAATGAAAGAAACATATGACAATTCCAGAATCACGAATAAGTGTTTCACTTCATTTATTCCATTTATTCCATTTATTCTTTTATTCCATTTATTCCCAAAATTTTTTTTGTTGTTTTTGCGAAATATCTGAACCAAACACATCACAAGTTAGACAAATAAGTTCAAAAAAGGTATGCACAAATTATAAAGCATTCAAACCGCCTTGAGATTAAATTTTATTTTTTTGGGAATAAATGGAATAAATTTATTTATTCCATTTATTCCATTTTTCAACAAAAATTCTTTTAAGTTTTCAAAAGAGGGTTTTTTCACTTTTTGACACGTTAGTATGGTTTGTTGTGTGCGTTGCCATCAAAATCAAGTCTATTTGAAGTTTTGACGAATTTGAAAAAATTATCATTTATTCCATTTATTCCAATATTTATTCCATTTATTCTCATTTATTCCATTTATTCCCATTTATTCCATTTATTCCCATTTATTCCATTTATTCCATTTATTCACATTTATTCCATTTATTCCATAAACCGCAGAAGTGCGTCACCACTCGGCACAGATAGTTACTATGAAAATAGTGAAGGAGTGTTCACAGTTAATTTCGCCATGCGTAGCAGATATGTTGAACCTGACCATGTTTACAGGTGTCTATCCATATTGTTTAAAGATAGCCCAAATCAGTCCCTTGTTTAAGGACGGGAACAAATCCGATCCCTCAAATTACCGCCCAATTGCTTTTTTCGGGTTCATAGGTTTCGGGTTTCGAAAATTTTAATCGGGTCGGGTTCGGTCCGGGCCGGGTTTGGAAACAGTTCGGGTTTCGAAAAATTAGATCGAGTCGGGTTCGGTCCGGGTCGGGTTGTTGTATCCTTTTATTCGGGTCCCGATCCTTTATTGACTTTTTATATTTTACAAAACCCGTCTAAATTTAATCATCTGACATTACACGAATTTTGTTTTAGTCTAAGGTCCGTGAAGAATGTAGACGTCGGGCCTTGAAATAATTTTTGTTTCGAAGTAATTTGGGTGGTGAGTTTCGAAAAACTTGAGTGGCTGGTTCGGTCCGGGTAGGGTTTTGAAACAGTTCGGGTTTCGGGTTTCGAAAAATTTTATCGGGTCGGGTTTTGAAACAGTTCGGGTTTCGGGTTTCGACAATTTTAATCGGGTCGGGTTCGGTCCGGGTCGGGTTTCGAAAAATGGTCGACCCGCTCATCTCTAATATGATATAATGTAAGAGGCTAGTGACCTTTTTTAATAAGAATAAATTTTTCTTCGCCAGGCAGTATGGCTTCAGAGCCGTATCGGGTACCCACACCGCTGTCTATGAAATACTGGATAGAATCTTTTTAGACATCGATAATGGGTTGATAGTAAGTGCTTTATTTTTGGACTTGCAAAAAGTGTTTGACTGTGTGGATCACAAGATATTGTTATTAAAGCTTGAAAGTGCAGGAATAAGAGGTGTAGCGTTAGAATTGATTAGAAGCTATTTATCTAACCGTAAACAGTGTGTTATCGTAGGAAAGGTAAAGAGCAAGTTAGAGGGTATTGGAATTGGGGTGCCGCAAGGAAGTGTGCTGGGACCGATCCTTTTTCTGGTGTATGTGAATGATATATTCCGACTACCTATAATTGGCCTACCGTCGCTTTTCGCCGATGATACAGGTATGTTTTATACATCTAAATCGATTGACCTGAATACGGAAATGATGAATGGTGACTTAACGGGGTTGTCAGACTATCTTAGTGTCAACAAGCTTTCTCTGAATGTTGGGAAAACTAAAATTATGCATTTTGGACCGCATGTTCTTCTACAAGCTGATAAGGTTTCAGTGAACAGTCAGACTGTCGACGCGGTGAATTCATTCAAATACCTGGGGCTCACTCTAGACAGCAGGCTCTCATGGGATTCTCACATGTTCAGTATCTGTAGTAAAGTGACAAGAACTTGCGGTATTTTATGTAAGCTTAAGTGGCTGCTCCCGAAATATGTTCTATTCAAAATCTACTATGCTCTCGCCCACTCTGTCTTTCATTACTTACATAGTGCGTGGGGTACTGCTAGCAGAAAATCCATTGACCAGCTCCAGATCTTAGAAAAAAGATGCTTAAAAGATGTGAATAAGCTAACTCTTGGCCTATTCCGTACGTATTGTCCACGTACTCTTAACATTAACAGCATAATAAAATACGATGTATGCTCTTTCATTCACAAAGCCATTCGTAAAACCTCGTATAATGTGCAAGAGTTCAATGCGCGTATCCATGGCTACGACGACACTCGCAACAAAGATTTGCCTAGGCAATCAGCAGTGAAGACGAATAGCGGAATGAAAGCGATCTCTGCGTATGGCTGTAGCCTTTCTAGTTCATTGCCAGCAAGAATTAGGAAATTACCGTCGAATCATTTCCAGTATGAACTTAAATTTTGGCTTCTAGCTAAACAATATTCCGCTTTAAGGGAAAATAAATAGCGGAATCTCTATCGATGTTTCTATCTTCATATCTCTTTTTACACGTACCAATCTCGTCTTTTAACGATGTGGGGTAGGAAAAGCTAAGTTACGTTAAGTTAGTAAATTTCTTGGACGGCAAATACACTTTTAGGGGTCCCCTTACTACCTCACCTGCAGCCTATCCTTCTCTGTGCTCTTCTACTTCTTCCATTGGTCTATATTTGCAACATAGTTGAATCTAACTCTAACGTAGAAAACTTTACCATCTCCATTAAGTATTTTTCATTTCATTTCATTTTTTCATGAATATTATTTCAAAACTATTATTACTTAATTGTTATTATTTTTTTTTCTTTACTCCTTTAGTATGTTAATATGTACAAAAAGTATTTTTAACTTCTTAAGATAATAATTGTTACTTTTTGTTAGCATTTCATGATGCATAAATAATAAATAAACTAAACTAAACCACCGAAAGGAAAGTCTCCATGGCCTAGAGGTTAAGGCGCCGGACTGTTAATCCGGAGATCCTGGGTTCGAACCCCAGTGGGGGCGTTACTTTTTTTATTTCGTATATAATAGATTGACGAAATTTTTTTTTTGTTTTTGTCAGACGGGCCGATATTTTCCAGGAGAAACAATGGAAACACTTGTGCTTTGTGCGATAGCTCAAACAAGAATGACTTATTCGATGATAACAATTATATGGACTAATGGTACCATATGAACAGAGATGACGGTATACAATTCGAAAATACACACCTTCATCATGAGAAAAAAAAACATTTCAAAACTTTGATCACAAAAAAATCAAAAATACAATCATAGAACCACGTTAAATTACCCTCACAAAATGTAACCCATTCACTACGATTTGTAACAATTTTCGGCAACCAATTCACTGCCATTCGTATCACCCTTTTTTAGCAACCAATTCACTGCTCACAAAGGATTGCCTTAGCGTACGGACTGTACCAACGCGTGTGGGAAAAATGCGGTATTCTGGTATCCTAAAGCCGAAAAATTGGATACCGAAAAATTAGACGAAAAAATAACATACGACGCGTCGAAGAAATCGGGAAAAAACTAAAAATCGGGAAATAAGTAAAAATTTGGAAATAACTAAAATCTGGAAATGACTAAAAATCTGGAAATGGCTAAAAATCGAGAAACAAATTAAAATCGGGAAACAGGTAAAAATTGGGAAATAAGTAAAAATCGAGAAATAAATTAAAATCGGGAAATAACTAAAGTCAGGAAGTGACTAAAAATCGGATTATAACTCAAGTCAGGAAGTGACTAAAAATCGGGAAATGAATAAAAATTGTTGAATGACCTCGTGAACGACTGAAAATCTACCAAATAGTGCTGAGGAAAATTGCATCATACGGTTCGTTATACAATAAGGTTTCAATAATTTTCGAGACATTTAACTTCGATCACAATGAAAATTATAGTCGAGTCGACCATAAAATGCTTGTTATATACCTCCCAGTCAGTAAACTCGACTATAATACGGTCATTACACCCCTATTTTCAGGTTGATATAATATATATATAATGATATAAAATAAATTAGGACCCAAACCAATTACGAGCTAACCCAAAGCACACAAGCCTTACTAAGGCTATCAAAGAGAATACAATGAAAGAAACATATGACAATTCCAGAATCACGAATAAGTGTTTCACTTCATTTATTCCATTTATTCCATTTATTCTTTTATTCCATTTATTCCCAAAATTTTTTTTGTTGTTTTTGCGAAATATCTGAACCAAACACATCACAAGTTAGACAAATAAGTTCAAAAAAGGTATGCACAAATTATAAAGCATTCAAACCGCCTTGAGATTAAATTTTATTTTTTTGGGAATAAATGGAATAAATTTATTTATTCCATTTATTCCATTTTTCAACAAAAATTCTTTTAAGTTTTCAAAAGAGGGTTTTTTCACTTTTTGACACGTTAGTATGGTTTGTTGTGTGCGTTGCCATCAAAATCAAGTCTATTTGAAGTTTTGACACGCCAGTTGAGGACTTTTGAGACGCGTTAAAGACTACTCGAAGAGAAGTCGTTGAGCTTTCGCGAATCACTGCATGGTGAGGCATGTAGAAACACTCATTTGCTGACTTTCGCAAATCTTTGTCGGGTACCAACTCCATATGACCCAATTGAATTGATTCATTCATAAACTTGTGATACTTTTCCTTTAGAACTGAATCCTTTTCGAATCGAACCTCCATACGAATTTGACTAGAAATAGCTAGCCCTTTTGAATAACCCAGTTCATAATTACTTTTGGCCGAATTGAAAGGTAATCGAACAACATAGCGACCACTACTGTTTCGATAATGAGTCTCCTTAAAAAAATTCTCGCAGGCCAACTCGTCAACCGACAATAAACTCTCTTGGTCCGGTTGAAGCTCTTCAATCTCCCAAAATGAGCGAAGCAATGTTCCAAAGGTAGATTGATTTGATGAATACTTAGGGAAGGCATCAAACAATTGTCTGAATTGTACAGACCAGACAATATCCAGCCCAAACTCGTATTTTGGACTAAAATTCCACAAAATTTCTTTACTCCGTCCAACACAACTTGGCTATAAACGTCACCAGCCAAGAGAACATCGATCCTATTTGAATCTTCATAGTCAGGATCAGCTAACTCGATTTTCGGAAAGAGCTTACATGCTTCAGGAAACGCTTCACAGTTAGCATGTTGGTATTGTGTAACAGTATCGACAACAAGAGCGGTAGTTTGGAATTGCGAATTGTTTAACCTTGAACCAAAACTAAAATTAGCGATTCCCCTTCGCGTGTCGATCATCTTTCCACCAGCAGCTTTTAATGGAACACCCGTGTACGGCTCGACTTTTAAATTCAACCGTCTCGAAGCAAATGTTGATATCAATGACATCTGTGAACCTTGATCAAGTAAAGCTTTTAAAAATACTTTCTTACCAGCTCCAAAATTGACTGCTGTTGCTAGTAAAACGTCTTTGTTTGAGTCTAGAATATGATCCACAAGATGATTAGCTATCGATGACGACGAAGAACTCGACGATGATGATTCCAATGCCTGCGGCGTTGAAGTGTTTACTTTTGAAAATGTTGTTTGTTTACGAGGCACAGAATCCAAATGTACTAATGTGTGATGCTGGAGTCCACATTTAAAACAATTTCGTGTTGACGCACATTCAACCAATTTGTGATTCGGGCTCAGACAATTAATGCAAAGATTGGCTGCTTCAACCAAACTTCGGCGCTCTGATGGAGTTTTATTCTTGAACGTAAAGCAAGATTTAGCCCGATGGCCTTTCTTGCAATAATAGCACTTAACGTTCATTTTATCGACTTTTTCGACGCGTTTGTTGATCTTCTGTTGACTTTCTGCTACGTGACACGAACTTTTTGATTTTTGTGAAGTGGATGGTGTTCCCCAAGAGTTTGATTCAACTGTTTGATTGCCTTCTAATATCCGGAAGCGAATATTCAAAAATTCCTCTAATTTGTTCCAACCAATTACTTCTCGTTCGTCGCCAACAAGCTCGTTCCATTTTTCCAGCGATAATGAAACCAACTTTTTAACAATTATAAAAATCAACCAATCGCTATATTCATCGGTTGGGCGATTTAAATTTTTCAATTCCCGGAGCGATTCTATTGTTGTGTCCAAAATAAGTTTGATGTCGCTTGCTCCACCAGTTGCTTTTGGAATTGTGTAAATATTATCGAGAAGCTCATTGACTATTAACCTTTCGTTTTCGAAACGGTTTTCCAATAAATCCCACGCAGCTTGATAGTTATTGCTCGTCAATTTAATATTTTTGATCAATTTAGACGCATTACCGACGACTTTTTCCTTTAAATACGACAGCTTCTGAACATTTGGCACTTTAGTATTGTTACCGACCAGCGATAAAAATAAATCCCGAAATGTCGGCCATTCCATATAACTACCAGAAAACTCCGGTACTTTGACTCTCGGAACTCTCAATCCGGAAAATTCGTCTTGACTTTGTTTCGTGTTATTTTCATGAGACCGATTTGAATGTAAACTATCGTCTATTGGCTGTAATTGCTTAATAGCCCGTTTTATACTTACTTGAGCTGTAAGTACCAATGCTTCAGTGTCCTCATATTCGATTTGCTCGAAAGGTAAATTCTCTTTGCCAGTCGTTTCTATTATTGACATATGGACGTCCTCATATCTTGTAAACAAATCCTTCAACCGCTCATATGTGCTTTCAAGCTCGACTATGTCAGCGCCACCTGGTATTTCTGTACCAATTTTCGCAATCTTTATTATTGAAGCTTTGAGCACAGATCTTTTGTTAACGAGCGCCATTTTGTTTCCGTCCACGTTTTTTCATTAATTAAAAATGAAAAAATTGGCAAAAATTATGCACATTTTCTCATTTGCAGGCACTAAAATGTTTGGCAATATAATCCACTTCACGCCGATAATACAAACATTCAACTTTTGCATTAACACTCAACCGATCTTTTGATCTCAAAAAACTTCTTTGTCTTTGAATGCGATATTCTTTTCGCAATATTTTAATAACAAATTAGTCCTTTTTTCGCTCAAAAGTTTGAACTTAATACTATAACGTGAATAAACATAAACTAACAACCGGTTGAGCCCCCAAATGTCTAGGGTTTTTGTATTACGGGGTCAATTACG
>CM055404.1:149197094-149233755 GCA_029228625.1 Pseudolycoriella hygida | reverse complement strand
GTTTGTTTATTGGAAGGCTAAACGTTAATGGGGGTTTTAGGGGTCGCAAGGGTGAGTTGGTGGACTTGGCAATGGATTATGGTGTAGATATATTAGCGTTGAGCGACATTAGGACGAAAGGGCAGCGCGAAGAACTGGTGGGCGGTTATAAAGTGTTTTCGGCTGGTGTTCAGTCTGGTAGGGCGAACTGGGGAGTTGGAATGGCTATCAAAAGGGAATTAGAAAAGTTTGTTTTGGACGTGCGGTATGTAAGTGAAAGGATCATGTGGGTCTCCATTAAGCTGACAGGAGGTATTTATCGGCTGGTTAGTGTTTATAGCCCGTGCGAGGGGAGCAGTGCTGGCGATCTTGACACCTTTTACGAGCAGTTAGGGGATGTTGTCAGCAGAAAAGGTAGTGAGTGTGTGATTCTGTTGGGGGATTTCAACGCGAGAATAGGAAACAGTAAGACCAGTGGCGGCTATGAAAGGGTAGTGGGCAAATTCGGGGAGGATGTTTTAAACTCAAACGGAAAGCGGTTGTTGGATTTCTGCGATTTCAATGGGCTGGCAGTAACCAACTCTTTCTTTAGGCATAGGTGGATCCATCGGTACACTTACGTTAATAATAGTTTGGGCACAAGTCAATAATTGATTACATGGTTATAGAGCAGGACAGGAGGCAGGAAGTCAGGAACACACGTGTTTTCAGGGGTTTCACATTTGGCTCAGACCACTACCTTTTGGGTACCCATCTCTCTGTTAGTAAACTCTGTCAGGCTAAAAGGAAAAAAGTGGTGGTTCGGAAATTTCGTGTGGGAAAATTCAGGGACGAGGAAGTTAAGTCTCGCTTTATGTCAAAATTCAGCGAAGCTTTCGAAAGGCTTCCTCCGGACTGCGTAGACATTGAGGGTGAGTGGGCAAACTTTAAGGAATTTGTCTTGGGCGTAGCTGAGGAATGTCTAGGTAGTGTCTCTAGTGGGGGTAGAAACAAAAAGACAGGCTGGTGGAACGCAGATATCAAAAAGGCGGTATTAGAGAAAAGGAAGCTGTATTTGATTTGGTTACAGGGTAAGACGGGCGAAAAGCATGAGGCTTACAGGGCTTGCAGGCAGACGGTTAAGACTCTAGTCAAGGAAGCGAAGGATCGGTCGTGGAAAAAGTTTGGGGAGGAATTGGAAGAGGCTGGTCAAGGAAGGGGTAAAAAATTTTGGTCGGCAATCAAGTATATTAGGCGTGGTGGTGAAAAGGAGGGCTGCGGTAGCATTTTGGGTAAAGATGGCGAATTAGTTACAGATAAGGGTGAGGTCCTGAAAACCTGGCAGGATTACTTTCAGGATCTATTCGCCTCTGTCAATCCCGTAACAAGCCTTGACAGGGGAGAGGGCCGTAGCTTGGAGGGTGAGGAGGAAATTACATTAGAGGAAGTGTCACGAAAGGTCAGCAGGCTGAAGGCAGGAAAATCCGCAGGTATAGACGAAATTAGGACAGAATTTATTAAGAATAGCGGGCCGGGGGGGGTTCAATGGCTTTGTAGGATTTTCAATTTAGCATTGAAGTCCTCAGTAGTACCCGCTGACTGGAGCTTCGGTGTTATTGCTCCGATCTTCAAGAAGGGTAACCGCAAAGTCCTTACCAACTACAGGGGGATTTCACTCTTGAGCGTGGTCGGAAAGGTGTATACAAGTGTGCTAGTAGACAGGGTTAGGGTTATAGTGGAAGATGTTCTTGACGAGGTTCAGAGTGGTTTCAGACCTCTGAGAGGTTGTCAGGATCAGATCTTTTGTCTCAGGCAGGTTATAGAAAAGCTCTCTGAGAGAAATAGTGATTTATACTTGTGCATCATCGACCTAGTAAAGGCATTCGATCGGGTACCGAGGCAAAAGCTGTTCGAGGTACTTGGCGAATACGGGGTTAATGGAAGTTTATTGGGCGCTATCAAAAGCATCTACTCAGGGAGCAAGGCTGCGGTAAGGATAAATGGTGAAATTAGTGAGGCTTTCGAAGTTAATGAGGGAGTTCGTCAGGGTTGTTGTCTCTCCCCTCTTCTGTTCATAATTTTTATGGACAAGATTATCAGGCAAGCGAATTTGCAAGGGAATGTGAAGGTGGGGGAAGTAATCATGGAAATCCTGGCCTATGCGGATGACTTAACTCTATTAGCAGATAATGCCAAGGATTTGCAGGAGAATTTAGACTGCCTGAATGCTGCATGTGAGGAATACGGCATGAAAATAAGTGTCAGTAAAACTAAAGTTATGCATATTGGCACATCCCGGAAGGATGTAGTTTGCAGTTTAAATGGGGAGCAGTTGGAACAGGTCTCTGAGTTTAAATATTTAGGAGCCATTTTTTCGGAGAATGGCAAGTTAGTTAGGGAATTTGAAGAAAGGAGAAGAATGGGGAATGCAGTGGCCAGTCAGTTGAGGTCGTATGTGTTCAACAAAAAGGAGTTAAGTAGTGGCACAAAGCTAGCTATTCACAGGTCAATCTACAGACCAACGATTTTATACGGTAGGGAAAGTTGGGTGGACTGCGGATACCTTGTGCATGACCTGGAGGTTTCTGATATGAGGGTTCTTAGGAGCATAGCAAAAGTAAATCGGAGGGAACAGTGGGACAATCATATTAGGAACGACGACATCAGGGAAAACTTAGGGGTAACATCAGTGGAAGAGGCGGCAAGGATTAGTCGTCTGCGGTGGTACGGGCACGTTCAGAGGATGGGTAATAGCAGGCTACCAAAGAGGATATTGGATGCTCAAGTCCCGGGTGTGCGTCCCAGGGGTAGGCCAAGGAGAAGGTTTATAGACTCAATTAAATCCGATTTAGAAGTTAGGGGACGTTCTCTAGGCGAACAAACCATCTCCTTGGCACAGGATAGGGGAGTATGGAGAAGGGTGGTCCATGATCAGTAGTAAAGACCTCACACCGAAAGGTACAAACGGTCTATAAAGTGTGATGATGATGATGATGATGACGTACTTAATGTGACCTCCTTGTATCAATCAAGTGTATGTAAGTTTGTGCATGAAGCAATTGGCGGCGGAACGCACAACGACATAACCTTTGAACGGCCAATTCATAGATATAACTTTAGGAGAAAGCATAGATTACGAGCGACCAGGGTGAGGACAATGAAAGCATATCGAGCAATAACGTCGGCTGGCAGTGTCATGTACAATACCTAACCAGATTTTTTGATCTCTTCTGCTCCAAATAGATTTCGCGATAAACTAAAAGACTGGCTGCTTGCAAGGCAATATCCGATTTAGCTTATAGGTGCACTGTTATTTGTATGGTTCTCACACTCTGTTTATTGGTATTAGTTTTAGTTAGGAAAAAGAAAGAAATGTGAAGAAAGTTTGCGAGTAACTGTGGTTGGAGGGTTTGGTGCTCTCCTTGAGGAGGACCTACTCATCGCTGTTTTCTTCGTTCTCGCTATATGTCTAATGACACTAATGATTGTTCTGCGCTTCAGGTATAAAGTAAATAATAATAAAAAAAATAAAAAATTAAAACTAAACAAAATAAAATGACTTATAAATTATAATCAAAGCAAAACAAATGCCATCTCGACTCTGTAGGTAGCATAAATTTCTAGTTCTTATTTCTAGTATTTAGTTATAAACAAAAATAATAATAAATAATAATAGTAACACTCGTACTCCATCATTTTCTAGACAATCTAATTTCTAATTTCTTGTTCTAATTGATTTCTTGTCTGATGAGCGAGTGCATTACTATATCTATTACTATTACCATATCATAAGTACCTAAAAATTGTAATAAATAATATTTTCTATTTGTAATTAATATTAGAATATAAATATGCTTCTTCACGGTGCTAAGCACATTGAAGCTTTAGATCACAATTATAAAACATAGAGAATTGACAATAAATAAATAAAATAAATAAATAAAATAAGTACTGATGGCCGAGCGAGATATGGTACAGCAGCGCTAATTGTTTGAGATGAGGTGTCGGGGTTCAATTCTGATTTTTTTTACTTTTTTTTTACTTTTTGTATGTTTGTTTCTTGCACAAAATATACAAATTATCAAATTATTGCATCTAGATAGAAGAAACTGAACCTAAATGCACATTTCATATAAATATTTATATAAAACACAACCGAAGATTATGTTACAATGAACAATGCGCATGTCATTCGAAAACAAAATTTCGAATTAAACACACACACATGTTAGATTCCATTCACGCAAATAGAAAACACATGAGAGTTTTCAATTGAATCACATTAGCTGCGATAATATAATTCGCAACTCATGCATTTAGTAAGATCATGTGGCGTAGTGGCTAGCATCGGTTATTGGAATGCGGGGCGTTCTCTGTTCGATTCTCAAACGTTTTTTTTTTAATTTAATATTTCTAGTCTAGCTGGTTATTTATCGCCCTAGACAGTTAAATTTATCCCTCTAGACGGATAAATACTGAGAATAATGCAATAAATTCTCATTTTCCGTCTCAAAAATAGGCATTTAATGTGAGACGTATCGTCGCATATAAAGTAAAAGAAATAATCACGAAAAACCACCAAATATCGTTTAGGGTCGCGTAGGGTGAGTTGGACCCACACCAAGGACTCTACAGCCGGAACCACTCCGCAGATTTTCACTATTTTAATTTCCGTGATTTTCTGATGTCCATATCTTTTATTTAAAGTCTTCAAGAGTGATTTCACAGAGATATAAGTCAAAAAGTTTCACGAACCTTCAATGAGCAAAGCCACGTAACGGAGAGATTCATCGGAGACTTATCCTTCTAAGAGTTGAAATCTAATTGACAAAGTATTTTGAGTGTTTAGAGAAATCGGAAGAGTGTGTTAAGGTAAACATTGTTTCGTCTGTACGAATATCGCAACTTTCGAATATCATATTATGTTCATACCGTTAACAAATCTGTTTGATATTCGGCCTAGCTCTGATATCCTATATAAATTTGATATTCCTTGCATGTACATTTTACTTACGAATGTGTCCGGTAGAGACAGATATAGTTGGTCTCTTTTTAACCAACGCTTTGAAATAGAAGAACAAAAGTCATCCGCGGCTGCCTAGACACCACAATGATTTTCCTAAACGTTGATCTAGGCTCGAATATCTACCAGAAAAACAACTCCACAAGCCTAAAAAAAGAACTCAATCTGAAATGAGAAGGTCCGGTTAGTGTCATAATATGCCATTCGCACGCGTGTGCGATTTCACTGCATTTAATAAATAATTCTCACGGTTTATCTTTTACCACAAATAAGCGTAAAATTGACCCTTTAAAGCTCATGTGAATGGAAATTATTCCACATACGGCGACAATTTACCGGTGGGATGTTTTGTATTTGTTGAACTATGTGCGAAAAGTTCGAGGGGTGAAAACTACCATCACTGTAATATTGCAAAATATTTTACGTAAAGTTCTAGCTTTTAATACAACGCATTTTCTGTGTGACGATAAAAACTTTATTTTCCAGCTTCCACTTTAGCATTTTACTGCACCTACGCGACGATAAGGTGTGTGATATTTCAAAACTTAACCAAGGCACATTCGTAAAAATAAGTGTATACTAAACGTACACAACAACTCTATTCAAGCGAAATAAAAAAATAAAGCTCTCTGGTTTCACAAAGATAAAAATATAACAATACAACACACATACACACACACAAAGGCTATCAAATACTATAAATTTTCTGAAAAAATTCGTCCCTGGAAAGTACATAAAAAAGAGATGAAATTTATATGTTTATTTGGTTTAATTGAATTTTTTTATTTTTAGCTTTTTATTTGCGTTTTACGATTCGTATTTGAGAATATTGTTAATTTTTGAGTTGAGATGTTAGATTTACTCAATTCCATGATGGTGAATTGTGCCGCTATTTCGAGGAATCATGGAATTTAGATGAATTCTCTATATTACTTAAATGTAAACGAGGCATCGATCCACCAATCTCAGAAAAGCAACCGAAAGGTGCAGGAAACATTGATCATAGATTACGACGATTTTCGAAAACTTTTTTCAAGTAGTAGATTTGGCATATAATTTAGCCAGGCGCGTTGCTAAGGGGAGGGGAGGAGGAAGGCGAGTTGGGCGTCGAAACAGTAGGGAAAACCTTTCTGACATAAATTCTGAGCTCTCGCTAAAGTTACTTTATATCATTAACTAAAGATTACAGCTTTGATCCTTTATAACTATTTGTATGTTTTTTGCAGGTAGTAAAATTCCATTGTTCGAACAGTGGAATTCTGAGAAATATGTGGATATTCTATAAACCTATAAAACTAAATGGAAGTATTGTATAGGAAAATGTAAAAAAAAAGTTTGCATGCATAAAAATTGAATATTACAGCTCGATTTAATCAGCAGAACCGGCTTTAGCGCTATCCAGATCGGCTGAAGATCGATGAAGATTGTTTTGTGTAAATTTGTGATCGAATGTATTTCCTATGTTCAAGAAAATGTTGAAGACTTGATTATGGACCCAATTCATACCTAGATTGATAGAGGACATGGTTAGAAATTTTTGTGGGGGGAGGGGTAGTTTCCTGCAAGTTAAAATGAGCTTTAAAATCGGCCATATTTTCACCGAAGTTGGTGTCACTGGATTATAAAAACCAGTTTTCAGAAATAACTTTCGCCTCAAAATACTCGAAAACGAAAAATAAAAAAAAACTCAAAAACATGTCTCTGCTCATTTTCAAAGAAGAATCGAATTTGCCATAAATCTCTTGATCCAGATATGGAAACCACCTGAAGATTTCGCGACGTGAAGTTGGTATTTCTAACTGTTGCGGTTATTTGAATTTTTGTTATTAGAGAGTTTGGGCAAAGCGACTTATAGCCAAATTTATAACATATAGCTATAAGTAATAAGTTATATGTTTACGTTAAAAATTACAAGTTTACGTTATCAGTTATAAGTTTACGTTACGAGCTATGAGTTATAATTTATAAGTAACAAGTTACAAGCTTACGGTACAACTTTTAAGTTTATAGCCCAGAGCAGTATTGTAACTGACCCAGATCAGTACTGATCAGCTTTAAAACAGATCCGAATTAGTACTGATCAGTTTCGAAACTAATTCGGATAAGTACTAATCAGTTTCAAAACTGATCAGTATCAGTACTGATCAGTTTCAAAACTGATCAGTATCAGTACTGATCAGTTTCAAAAATGATCCGAATCAGTACTGATCAGTTTTAAAAGTGATCCGTATCAGTACTGATCAGTCTCAAATTCATATGAATTAGTACTGATCAGTTTTAAAAGTGATCCGTATCAGTACTGATCAGTCTGAAATTGATATGAATCAGTACAGATCAGTTTTAATACTGATACGGATAAGTAATGATCAATTTTAAAACTGTTAAGGATCAGTACTGATCAGTTTCAAAACTATTCCAAATCAGTTTTGAAACTGATCAATTCTGATGCGGATCAGTTGTGGAACTGATCAGTACGGGTCTGGATCAGTTATAATACTGATCTAGGCTATAAACTTATAATGTTAACTTATAACGTAAACTTGTAACTTATAACGTAAACATATAACTCAAAACAAATAGCTATATGTATATGTTATAAATTTGGCTATAAGTGGCTTTGCCCAAACTCGCTATTGTTGCCTTTACTTTTTTATATTGAATTGAGTTGAAATTACGAAAGGAATAATTCTGAAAGGAAATCTGAAAAGAAAAATTTTGCCACGACTGTTTTTGGCAAAGGCAGAGAATAGTGTGAACCAATCTATTTTCTAAGAATTAGCCGCTAATCAGTTGTTAAAATTTCCAGCACCTCTCTCATTTATAAGTTGCATATCGCTTCGACGGAAAATTTAACATGTTAAATTATGTTGCAATGTTTGCACTATGAATGCGTACGAAACGTTGATTTTCCCTTGTAATCATAATAGCATACTGTGACATTGTTGTCAATTTCTGCAATTGCATCAGTCAGTGACACACTTCTTATTAGGCTGCTTTGACAACTAAGTCAACATAAAAAGTTAAAAAAACATGAACATTATTGAAATGTGAACGACTTAAAAAGAGGAAAAACATTCAACAAGTTGTTACTGTCTGTAATAATCGTAAAATTTTCAACAAAAGTGTTAATATTTTGAAACGAAATAAAAATAAATGGAAATTCGCCTTTAACTGTTTTTCTTCGTGAAAAATTATGTAACAAATAATGGAAATGCTTTGAGAAAAAAACCAAATATTTATTATGAAATATTTGGATACAATTTCGCGAATTTAAAATTTTCTTTTGAATTTTTCTATTGATTTAAGAAAAAAGCTCAAAATATTTTTTATTTTCGAATTTACGATTTACCGAGTCGCTCGTAAAATGAAAATCGTAAATATTCAAGGTGTTTGAACATTAAATCAATAAATTCAACGAAATCCTCCAGGACTTGCGAAAGTCCTTTACGGAAAATCATTTAAAATGCAGACAGCATAAAAATAGCTCAATATTTCAGAAAATTTTCATCTAAATTAATGAGCATATTTCAGGACATACGGCTCTGTGTATAAAAAATTCGTACACATTCAACACTAAATCTTATTGATGAATCCTCTATGGTGTGGTTTTTGTATTCAATAGTTTTAAGAAGAATTGCCGTCAGTTACTTCGCTCACATTACGCTTCAACTAACTATTAGTATTAATAATTATATAAGTCAAAAGTTTGTCGGTCAAAAATTATAGGCGTGAGCAAAGTATACGTCCTACCCGCTTGAAGAGCTCAGAGTAAAGTAAAGTGTCTTTTGCATTGGCTTTTATAACCCAAAAAGGCGATACCAAAATTCGAATGGGAGGAAGGCACAAGGGAGAAACAGTGCAAACCTTTGTTCGGTACTGGCAGCGCAACGAAGCGTAGCCCCTTCAAAAATATTTTGTTCTCATATCATAAGAACAACATCACCTTTAGGCGATACATCTGCACGAATCGTATAGACGTATATAACCTTTGGCACGTGCTCATTTTTCGCGAAGTATAAAATTATCCAATTTTTTGATACCTCAGAAATGCTAAGGCGATAGGGTGATTCAGCAATAAGATGATTCATTTTTCTTTGTAACATTTGTTTGTAACTTTCTTTGGTAAGGGAAAGTTGTCAGATGTGTTGTTTTGTGTATCACTAGTTCTGCCGTAATTTGCATAAAAAACGTGTCTATTGTCGCTCAGGTGTTTTTTATGGAAATTACGGCAGAGTTGGGAAAGTGGTCAATTTTTATGTTTTTAGTACAGGGGAAATAGTACTACGGGGGAAAACCAGATTTGATTATGACGTTCAAAAATTAAACGCTTTTTCAATTTATTTTCTCGCTTCCACGTTTATTTTAACATTTAGTGCTCCTATGTGTTATGATATTATTAAAGCAGAATCAAGGGACCCGTACGTGTCAGAATAGATGAAACAGAGTTGATATTACGATAAGACTCGAGCTTGTGTGACAGGGAAGAGAGGGTCTTAAAAACGTCGATTTTTGCGTGACATACTTTATGAACGGCCCCTGAAGTATATATTGCTTGAACTCTTTAAGTGTCCACATCAAATCCCTCTAGCCAAAACTGTCGTCTACTAAACTTAATGCGTGTACTTGGTCCACACTATTACTACAACAACAAAGCCATTTGTAGGAGATGTGAGCATTTTCTATGTACGAACATTCAACAAGAGTAGATAATTTCTAAGCAGTTTTCGTTCGAAGAAATTGTATTGGAAATTGCCGAGAGGGCAATATTGAAAAACCCGTCCGAAGCAACGATGTAAAAAAACCCTTCCGATAGCACAAAATTGACCCCCAAGTAGACAAAAGTGTTCACCTCAATTTTCTCTGCAATGTAGCAAAAAACAATTTTTTTGTCTAGGACCGACCTAGGGCCCTCAATTTGCGCTGTAACATAGCAAAAAAAAATTTTATTTTTGCTTAGTACTGACCTTAGGACCGACGTGAGGCCCACTTAAGCCCTAACCACAGGCACCGCACCGACCCCAAATTTGTTTTTGAATAAATTTCGGAACTCGGCTACCTCTCAAATAGAAAAAGAATCAATAGAAACAAGCACGTTGAGCCCTAGAAGAAGCTCAGTTTTAGGGTCCTGGCCTAGTTCAAGACCTTAAAATCAAAGAATTTTCTTCCATAAAATGTGAGACATTCCTAGACCTTTCGATTAAAACATTTTTTTTTTTTTGAAAATCGGAAGAGATTTAGTCGACATGTAGGGTCTAACAGAGACTCGTTTTAGTTTCCTAGGTAAGTCTAAGGGCTCAAAATAAAAAAAAATCTTCAATAAATTGTCGGCCATGCCCAGACCTTTCAAACAAAAAAAAACTTATGAAAATCGGAATAGATTTACTCGAGTTATGTACAAAAGACCAAAAACCACTTAAACGGCCCTAGCTCGGCGGTCCTTGGGCCGACAGCGCCTAGATTCAATCCCATAACGAACGGACATTTTTTTTATTACTGATTCGTCATCTAGCAACCATGATCGATGCTCTGACCCACATTTCGGTTTAAGGTACTTACGCCACAATTCTCCGACCTAGCGACCGACAATGCTCATGCCCGCGGAGCCGTTAGGGGTGGGAGATTCAACTTGTAGTTTTAAAATAGGCCTCCTTATTGAGTAATATAGCTGGGAGCAGAGAGCATAGTTTCCAAACAAACGTAGAAACAAACTCGTCAAAAAGCCCAGGTCTACTTACTCAGGAGAAAAACTTTAATTTGTTTGTTTAAATGGGACCACAAAAGACCGAAAGACATTTTTGGGTTCATTGCATTTCAAACTTTTGCGGTACTGAGAAGTGATACACACAGTCATTCAATGCTGGAAAAGCACCGGCGAAAAATTTAACGTAACAAGCAGACATGTTAACCTTAAAGCTATTGAATAGAAAAGTATATACTCAAGAATTCTTGACAGAAGTTTCCGACTTCGTATAGAATGCTTTTAATACTTTCTGTTCCGCACCGTTTGACAAACCTTGTAAAATGTTTCAAACGCAGAAACGACTGGTGCAAAAAGGGTTTTTCTGCGGGTATACCTTTTACTCAATTTTCTTGTTGAAATATCTTCACTTTATTTGAAGACACAAAACATAAATAATTGATTGTGAGGTTAGGCAAGTAAATGTTAACCTTAAAATGATAACGTGCAAGACGTGTACACAAAATTTATTACAAACCTTACAGAAAAGAAAACTTACCCTGTGTGAAAATCGTCCAGTCCTTTACCACAGTACACAACATCATCTGTCGATGTATCAGATTGATTTGCCATCATTGATTAAAGTGCCAACACACTCAGTGGAAGAAAGTTTCTTTTTTACCACAAAAATAGTTTATTTTCCCTGGCACATATTTATCGCTTGCGTTATTCTTTCACAAACTCATACGAACGTATATGCTCCGATAAAACTTTGATACTTTAAAATGTTTAAAAAGGATAAATTATACTCTTCCGTTAAGTATACTTCGGAAATTTTCCTTAATGGATGGTGCGATTTCGAATACCTGGAAAAATATACAAAAAAGGTAGCATTAGATCTCTTCGTATTATTTATTTTATCTTATGTTTTATGCAATGTGTTATCTGAATATCGTACGAGAGAGTGTTGTTGTCTGGAAAAGAATTTTTCGTAGATAAAGTCACACGTTGAAAAATGATGGAAAATATAATGTTATAAGATGAAGAAATGAAAGCGAGAAGTTTTTATATTACAAATTCGAAATGTCGGCAAAATTTCAGTTTATCTACTCACGCTGAAAGGCTGAGCTGACAAACAATTAGGCCGGGTCCACATGAAGATAGCCTTAAAAATACTTAAACTTCTGAAATACTTCAAACTCGTGTCATGTTTTAGGTAAGTCTAAGAGAAGCCTGGACGTGAACTGAACCAAAACAGGTTTCAAATTTCTGGTTCAGATACTAAAAATTTCGATAGCGTTATTACATCATTTGTACATCATTAGCACATCATCAGTACATCAGCGTGAACAAAAGTAGATTACAAATTATTCTTCAATTTAACTTCCCAATTTTTTGAACAATTTTACATTTTACATTTTTAAACCTTTTGAATGTTTATAAATTTGAAAATGACTAATGGATTAACGTCACTCCTGGGACGATCTACGACATTCTGTTTTGACCCAAAATCCACTAAGTAGTCCAGTCCATTCAGCCTGTTCGGTACGAAAATATCTCCTCTAACCAATGACATATACAAATATAGACTGGCAGTCTTTGACAAAAAATTAACAGAAATTAAAGCGAAAGTGAAATGTGAAATGTTTATTAGTGTTGGTAAATTACGTGAAATTTAGGTGGATTACGTATTATCAGCAGAACAAATGTGAAATGAAGTGTGTATGTGTTGGCGTGCGATGTGAATACTATGCACAAATTACGTATTTTCATTTTTGCTTCATCTGATGGTAACGTAAGCCCAGTCTATATATTATCAAGTCATTGCTCGTAACTCTTTCTGAATGGGTCGGTGAACTCAACTTTTGCCTTAGATATCCGTAGTGAGGTGTAACGAAAATGTTTATTTAAAAATAATGTTCCTAGTTTTACGATAAAAATATTTGCTTGTGACCCAGTAAAATAAGAAGCATGTCTTCGATTTCCCCTGTTGAATTACTTTATTATTTATAAGCGTAGCTGGGTGAAGTAAAATACATGAAATACATGAAGGTTGGTCAATTCTTTTAGAATTTGAAGGGTTTTAACATTCATTTTTTGGCTCAAAGATCGAATGTAATTTCTGGTTATCGATATCACGGGGAGGAAGAAATTAACATTTCTGTGAGACATACGAACTTTAGCTTCCAATCGTTAAATGTGTGTAAATGGGCTTTAAAAAGACGCTACCGATTTCATTTGGCTTGTCCATGTTTGCGGTCAATATTCTAGATCATGTCTTGGGCGGAGTGACACCTTGAATGGAATTTGTCAAGGTTCTAGGCATTGAAAAAGTGGGACGTTGAAAAACTGCAGAACGAAGACATCAAACACAAATACGTGGATAGTTTGGAGAGAAAAATTATCGAAGAAATGGTCAGCGAGCAACACAGTATAGACGATGCGTGGAATCAAATCAGGCGGAATGTAGAGAGCGCCGCGGCAGAGACTTTGGGAACGAGAACGGGAAATAAAAGAAATAACTGGTTCGACTATGAATGCCAGCGAGCTCTGGAGAACAAAAATGTAGCTCGACTAAAAACTCTGAGTCGATACACTCGAGCAGGCCAGGTAGAGTACCGTTCGAAGAGAAATTTCGCTCGAAAACTGTTCCGAAACCATATATAGAAGAACCAACGATGCAAGAAGTTGAAGCTGAAATTTCGAGGCTCAAAAATTTCAAAGCCCCGGGGACAGACAATGTACCCGGCGAACTTTTCAAGAACGACGGCAACGCGTTATATATGGAGATGCACGAGCTCATCACGCGTATGTGGAATGTCGAGGAGTTACCGGAAGAGTGGAAGACCAGCATACTTTGTCCCATATACAAAAAAGGTTATAAAATGGAGTGTGGCAATTTTCAAGGAATTGCTCTGCTGAATATTGCTTACAAGATATTTGAAAATATTCTTTACCAGCGCCTTCATCAATACATGGAAAACTCTGTAGGTGAATACCAAGGTGGTTTTCGTGTAGGTCGTTCAACATCGGACCAGCTGTTTAATATCAGACAGATCTTGGAGAAGTGCAAAGAGTACAACATTGAAACACACCATTTGTTCGTTGATTTTAAGGGAGCCTACGACAGTGTTAGAAGAAGTATGCTATGGAGATTAATGGAGGAATTTGGAATCCCCAACAAACAGATCTCGCTAACCAAGTTAACACTGAACGGAGCTAATAGCCGAGTAAGGATCCGTAATCAACTGTCACAGATTTTCGACATAGAGGAAGGCCTACGACAGGGAGATCCTCTCGCGACGCTGCTTTTTAACTTGACCCTTGAAACGGCTGTGCGCATCATGGACATAGATTCCAGCGGCACCATTTTCACCAGGTCCAGTCAGTTGCTAGGTTTCGCAGACGACCTGGACATACTTGGATGAAAAATGGATGTTGTTAAAGACAAGTTTATGGCCTTGGAGAGGAAAGGTACCGACCTTGGGTTGAAATTTAATGACGAAAAAACGAAATATATGATCATTCCGCCTTCGAATCAACACCAGGAAGAAACCGTAACAATCGACACAAACACATTCAAAATGGTCAACAAATTCGTATACTTGGATCGGAGCTGAACATGAACACTAATAACGACATCGCGGACGAAATTAAGAGACGAGTAATTCTGGGCAACCGGAGTTATTACGGCCTTCTGAAAATCTTAAAGTCCAAGTCAGCAAGCCGAAATTCAAAATGCGCAATATACAAATCTGTGATCAGACCGGTGGTGGTTACGTATAGTTCGGAGTCGTGGTGCTTGACACAAAGAGACGAACAATCGCTGCACACGTTCGAAAGAAAAGTACTGCGGACAATATTTGGACCAGTATTCGATCAATTGATGAGCTTAGTCAGCTTTATGGAGAGCCGGACATAGTCAGAACTACCAAAATAAACCGACTGCGTTGGCTCGGTCATGTACAACGAATGGAAGATCTTCGTATTCCGAAAAAAATCCTTAAAACCAGACCGGAGGGCAAGAGAGGTGCAGGGTGTCCAAAATCCAGATGGTATGACGCAGCTCTTGCCGACTCAAAAACTGTGGGAGTATCCAGCTGGGAGACGTTAGCTGCGGATAGGTCCGGTTGGAGAAGCATGTTGCAGAAGGCCAAGACTCTTAATGGGTTGTAGTGCCGGTTAAGTAAGTAAGTAAGTCTAGTGACATTACACAATTGACTGGAATGACTCTTCAAACGTGAAAGCTTGGCATTCCATCTTTCGTTATTAAAGGAATTCCAGACTGGAGATCAGGGCTACCATTCCCTTGCCGTTGACGTCGATTACAGTTCCTAAGTGATATCAGTAATTTCGTGTCACCATCAATGGTCAGCTGGATCTCGCGTTGATTTTAAATGGGAATAGCGAGGTGTGCTTCCTTGATTACCTCGGTTAGGTTCTTAAAGGCATGGTCCGTTTTGCTCTTCGTGTTGAGCCTGGATGCTGATAAAAGATATAAACTATTGCTGACATGCTTTCTGTAGAGGGACCAGTCAGCATTTCCATAACAGCTAGAGCTGGAGAGCGAGGAGAAAAATTCTAAACTGAAGCAAACAGGTAGGTGATTCAATGCCTTTACGTTGGGCTCAGAATTTTTCTCTACGGCACTATTGGTATGTAATATTTTTTCATACAGATGTCCAAAATTGAAAGAAAATATACAAAGTTGTCATCGGTTTTGGTCCCGAAGTATGGGACAGAGCATTCTGTCATGTCATATTGGAAGGTTTTCACCTTTTCCGTTATTTAGAAAGTACATACGTCGTCGCAGCAAAAATCACATTCAGCAGATTGAAGAATCGCCGTTAGTTTTCAGGTGGTGTTGCAGTAGCCAAGTCGGGGAAGGCAGGTTGGTGCCAAAAAATTGTATTAGGGAAATTTGAATCTGGTATTCAGTACATTACGGCGCAAAACTTTTTGATTTGGCACCAGGCTGCCCTCTATGTGACCTTGAACACGGAAAAAGAAGGCAGCCTGGTGCCAAAAATTGAAGAATATTACTATGACGGCATTGACGAATGCTTCACAACGCATCAATTTTCATCTTGGCACCGGGCTGCCGCTGCCTTCTACATTTAAACGAGCATAGCCAAGATAAAAATTGATGCTCTGTGAATCATTCGTCAATGCCGTCATAGTGATATGCTTAAATTTTTGGCACCAGGCTGCCCATTCTGTGCCGTCGAACCATGATAAAGTACGCAGCCAGGTGTCAAATTTAAAATTATTTTTCCAAGGAGTACTTGCTATTGGCTTTAAAATTGCCTTACATCATTTTTTGATCCCAGGCTTCCTAGCCGAAAATGCAGTCTTCCACTTGTTGCAACTTTTTGAAGGCTGCGTGCTTTGGATTCAAGATCCAGTAGTTTCATGCACTAGAGGAAGCAAAGGTTGTGTGATAGTGCATGAAAGAACTATAACTGCTGAATGTATTGGAGTAAAACTGTAACAAAGTGCGCCATCCAAATGCGCCATTTGTTGAATATCCAATTATTTCCCGCAGCTCTCTGATGAATCAGAAAGTAGACAATCTGTACTTTAATCAGCGAATTTGCTTCTGTTGAAATGCCGATTTTATGTCGTCAGTCAAACAGAAAAGTTTGTTATTTTATGATATTTCATTATTGACTTTAAATTGTTTCAACAAACAATGTTTTAATAACAAATACCTCGTTTCACTGAAAATCCCATTTAGCCGAAATGATTATCTGCGTATAATAAAAAATCACATTTTTCATTCCAATCAACGAAGGTATTTCATTCGTTGTCAGTAGGAAATCGGGAAACTCAAATAAGAATTCCGAATAAAATTCATAATTAAATGACACAGCACGAATACGCATTTTCATTGTAATAAAAAAGTTTTCTATATTGGATGAGAATACAAAAAACGCAGGACGGATGGAGAACTCGTGAGTATTAGATTTGGAAACAATAAAAAAAGTTTGCTTTCAGTGTGTTATATGATAAAACTTAATGAAATACTTGGTTTGACTCGATTTGAATTGGTTTAATGTGTATTCTAATTCGTGCATCAAATATCACATTATACGTATATGATGACAGCCTAACGAGCGACCGACCCACGGACAAAATCAAACTCATTTACATTTCAGATTAAGACTGTGGAAAAGTTTGACGTAAACACGAAGATTTTATTTGCTCTTGCTGCATGGGCTTAGAGATTTATGTGGTAGTTAGAAGTAAAAAGTTTTTAAATTAGATAAACAAATTTCCAGGAATTGATGCTTCTGGGATTTATGAAATAATTCAATTTACTTCTACTTCTTGCTTTTCTTTGTCGCTGAAGGAAAATAACAGATTGTCTCACGTCTTATCGGCATCTGTCCTTTATCCGACACGAATGGTTAACATTGCGAATCCATATGGTAGGCATTGCTGGCACAAAGTTCTTCTACATTTCTATGTTTATAGGTATACGATAAAGGGCAGCAGACATAGGGTGACGTGCAGAGGCTTATAAAAGGAATATAAATCTGCAAAACCGCTACGGCCCCTGCTTCTACGTGCTTACCATAGCCTTGTTTCTCACTTAATTCAAGGTACTTTCTACAATAAACATTTGTGCACTATAGACTAATTCTCATCGGCTGAGTTTTTGTGTTAAAGCGTATGAATGCATAAAAAAGATAGATGTCGCTACGCATCAAAAGCAGGAATGTTGCCTGATGAAAACTGATGCAAGACACGGTCTGCAGATCGTCTAAGTGGTTTTATGTGAGGGTGGTACCTCCTGAGTTTAGGAGGGGCTAAAATTCTGTCATGATGTTGTAAAACGATATTTACATTTTGTTATTGAAACTCAGATGGCGGCGGCGCGGTGCGATATTTTCATATAAAAGCTAACAAGCCAAATACAAAAGAGAACGGGAGTGAGCAATGGACATAATGCGTGGGCAAAAACTCTAAACTAAAAATGAAGACGATTTGGAATATGATGAGATTTTTTCCCGAGTTTAGAAAAGAAGCATAAGCTCGTAAAAGGCCCGAACCCGATTATATCATGCTCGGAGCGGTAGCGGAGAGCGTGACGCAGTACCCACACCCAAAAAAAACGTCCACAAACCCAAAAAACTCCATACAAAAGCCTTTGGGACAAGACACGATGTATAGACGAACTTTTGAGTTTTTTCCCCTCGCCCCCTTTCCCCTTCAAATTATTAAAAAAAAAAACTAAGTCACAGCAGCTTTCCAGCGAGCCTACACTCATCAAAATCGGTTGAAAACGAGCCGAGATACCGCCAATCAAAGATGACCAATTTCTATATAAAAATGGTAAAATTATCTTTGAAAGTCATAACAATTTTATTCCTGTGTTGTGTGTCAACGATCTATGTATCTATCTACTTTTTTTTCACGAGAACCGCCCGAGCGATTTCATTAAAATTTTCAGTCTCGGCCCCAAATAAAAATTTCATATGCCGCTTTTCCGGGAAAATTCTGGAAAAGGCGTGGCATGTGGAAAAGTGGTCAATTTTGAGGGTTTTTAGGTAATGCTCGGAGCTTTCGAAATTTAGCTCCGATGTGACAATAGCTAGAGGGTTCGTTTCTTCGGGAAAGTTATAGAGTTTCGTCAGGAGAACTTTTGGGATCTTACGAAAATGGCTGCCAGCAGTCAAACTGGCGCCATCTTGAATTTTCCCAAGCAATAAATTAGGTTTTTTTTGGTTTTCGAATTTTAGCTTCGGAGTGACAATACTTAGAGAGTTGGTTTCTTCGGGAAAGTTATAGAGTTTGATCAGCAGAATTTTTTGGGACTTTTGGAAATCTGCCAAAGTGACGCCATCTTGGATTTTTGTTAGGCACAAATTATGCTTCTTTGGGTTTTCGAATTTTAGCTCCAGAATGACACTACTTAGATAGATGGTTTCTTCTAGAAAGTTATAGAGTTTGGTCAGGAGAATTTTTTTGTATCTTAAGAAAATGGCTGCCAACTGTCAAAGTGACACCATCTTGGATTTTTTGCTAAATTCTGAATAAGAATACCTAGATATTTGGTTTCTTCAGGAAAGTTATATAAATCACTGAGAAGAATTGGTGACACGAAGTGTTCCGGAGGTAGTCGAAGGTGACACGAAGTGTTCCGAAAGCAGCCGAAGGTGACACGAAGTGTTCCGAAGGTAGCCGAAGGTGACACAAAGTATTCGGAATGTAGCTGAAGGTGATACAAAGTGGTCCGATGGTAGCCGAAGGTGTTGGAGAACAATTTTTTTCGAAAAGAAAATTTTTTTCGGAAAAAAATTTTTTTGAGAAAATTTTTTTTGTAGAAAATTTTTTTTCGAGAAAGATGAAAATTTTTTTTAAGGAAAAACTTTTAGAGAAAATTTTTTTTTTTGGAGAAAAAATTTTTTCAGAGAAAAATTTTTTTGGAGAAAAAATTTTTATGGGGAAAAATTTTTTTTGGAGAAAAATTTTTTTCGGAGAAACTTCTGAGTATTATCAACGATAGCGTCACCTCAGGCGATATCATTCATTTTGGAAGCAGACTCACGGACTGCGTCACACTCTACCTTTTAAGAGGTTTTTGTTGTGATTAACTTATTTTAGGTTCTCGGATTTCAAAAATTCAATTCGAGTGAGGATTGAAAAAGCTTCAGATGAAGTGCTTTGATGAAGGAACTTGTTCACGTATCCTAGATATCGAGAAATCGGTCGGTCAAAATTATGTATACAGGGAATTTTTGGACGCGACTGGGAACAAAAATCGATGAGTAATCGAGAAATCAGAAACCTGACCGGGAAGTGGGAAATGTTTGAGAATTTACAAACTGAAAGGTTTTCTTGGGTAATTCAAGTCTATTCTGATCGGGAAATCGCCGGGAATTTCACTTGATTTTGACGGATATTGGGAAATCAATTTTGGGTATCGGGAAGAAAACATTATTTTCACGCGCGGTATTCGTTGTTTTGACATGCACGGATTACTGCCATACAAATTTTCAAGTTATTCAATGTCGGTGGCGCCGCACAGTTATTTACGTCACAAGGACAAGATCCGAAAGGGCTCTTCTGAGTGACGTATAAAGCCGGAAATTTACATTCGCCAATCAAAATTAGAATTTTTTTAATTTCGGCTGTGATATGAAGCATGTAAATAAATATGGACATTCACCTGTTTTGTATTTGTTAGAAAGAAAATAAATTTTTCATTGATGTCTTGTCTGTAACATTCAAATATTTCCAATCACTTACACACATCAACCTTTTAAACGTAATGTATTTGCTAAAATGTTTTCGAAATTTCTTCATCGAATGCATTGTCGTAGATACATTTGTCGAAAAATTCCATTGCACTTCATAAAACATTTCAACAGTTTTTCTTATCAAATTTGCGCTTTGCAATTCACACAAAATATATATTTCTAAAGACCAGACCGATTCGTTTTGTGCTGATTTCTTCCTGAAATTTATCATTTCCAATTCGTTGTGTACACTCTAGAGATATAGAGATACGTGAAAAGGAAAATTCTCTTTGACAAAAAGATCTTAATGGATACCAAAACTTAAAAAATCATCAAAATATTCTTTTGAAAAATGTGCACATGAAAGCTGGAAGCAAAGCTTCCTATTCTGACAATAAATTACACCAAAACTCGACTAATTTATCTAAAATATTACGCTAAAAACCACTGTTAAATGGACACTTTGACAGTCTGATATTAAGCTTTCATTCGTGCAGATATGATTCCATTGTTTAGCATGTAAAATATTTGTTTTTCACTTCAAGCAATAAGGTGAATAATAGAGAGTTGCCCTAATTTGATAAACTTCAACACTGAATTAATTTTTTATGGCATTTGGTATTGAAGAGTAGTAGATTTCAACATAAGGGAGGATACGTTACGAATTGTGATCGTACACTAGTGCTTGCACGAACCGAGGCACGCACTCGCAGATTAACGTGCGTACCTGTCAGAGCAGCCTTTACCGCGCGGCTCCTAATAGCGAATTAGAATTGGAATTCGCCGAATTACGTTGAGCCTACTAAGTACAATGCTTATCTCTCTAATATGATAACTGAACCCCCATATTCGAATATGAACCAGATTTCCTAAGATCATGAATATGGCTACAGTCCCGGGTTTCAGCACCAACCCACCAAACTGTACTGCCGCACAAAGTATAAAAACCTTGCTAACCGGTTGAAACAAAAGATTTCTTTTGTTAAAACCAGTTTGCAAGGTTTTTATACTTTGCACGGCAGAGAATCGAGCGTTTTCCCCAAACACACGGTGCTAAATTTACCCTCAGTGTGGCTTTCACAGCTGGAATCCAACTACTTCAGAGGGACCACAATATTCATCTTGTGCCACTGAACGGGGGCAAGAATCCGTGATGACGTCAATCACCAATGGTCCATCGAGATGCTAAATAACTTTGCTATATGAGGGAAAGTGTGTTAGTGTCGAGTATTGCGAACAAAAATGTTACTTAAATCAAACGTTAAATCTGCACCAAGACGCTCTCGCGTATACTATGAAGTATATAACTCGATGTGTATTCTTCATATTACTGTAATGCATACTATCGCACTATTTTGGAAAATGTATCTCTTTTTAACTTTACTTTTTCAATAACTGACCCAAATTGAAAACTATGTTGATAAAACGTAACATTAATTTTCCATTTGGTCAACTCTCCATTATTTGCCTTACCGAAAAATAGGATTTACTCGTGTGGGGTGGATTGTAAACAAACAATGCTTGTGGTTTTGAATAGCATTAACTTATGACTAAAAAATAGTAAAATCTGCATCGTAATTTGCTTACAATGCCACTTGTCAAAAGTGGAGCATTGAATGACAGTTTTGGTAATTTCGATCGAACACAATGTCTAGACAATACTCAACTCCCGAAGGTATTTTCAATCATAATTGAGGATTATTTAATTTTCATCGAATTTCACTTTCTGTCCTTGGGTAGTTCAATCCAAAATTGAATTTATATTCCAGTCACATTTTAATGCAAATTGACAATGTTAACTCTTTAGCTAAATGCTACGCAGTTAGTTTTATTTATGTTAGGAATAATGTCGGCGGTGCGTGATAGTTGGATAATCGGGTCCGAATAAACCAAGTAGCTCGTCAAAAAATGCTTATGCTTATTAACTACACACTTTATTCCAATTAGACTTTGGTCTTCCCTCTCCTTAAAATAAAGTCCACAAATTTTTCTTATTCCATTTTTGTCACCTCACATTTCTTCGTTAATATCTCACCACACATCTCCTTTTTCCTGGCAATCTTTACAGCGGGACTGGAACCTCTGGGATTTCTCAGGGAACATGGACAAAGCACGTGCGCTTCTAAGGGGGAGAGGGTTAGTAGAAAGCGTGCGCTCCATAAATTTTCAAAAGTTTTCCATGCATTTTTGCGTAAGTGAGAAAGGGGTCTAGAATTGTGCACTTTATGAGTTTGCCAAAGAATACTTGTTTGCGGTGGCGCGGCGTCTGTTCGTCGGTTTACGCGTCTGCTTGAAGATTTATATACAAACATTTGTTTTTTCGCTACGTTCGAAGCATAACATTTTCTAAAAGATTACGGAATGGGAGATACACATAAATAATGGTTACAGCTTCTAACTCGTGCTCCAGTAAAACCAATCAATATTTTCTTCATAGCATACCGGCACGATGAGCGTTGGTTTTGTTGTAATAGAATCCGTTGAACTGAAAATTATGTTTTTGATTTACACCGAAAAATGGTTAGTCGTAGTCACACCTTCCCCCAAAAAGCATTTAAATTATGTTTTATGTTTTCGGTTTTGTTGGAATGGAATTGTTCCAAAAAATTTCATGCTTAGCGATTGCAGCAAAATTATGGAATTGATCGTAAATTTATTGTTCATTCAAACCAGCCGGGAAACACTTGTTGTAGTCGTATTTTTCAGTAATTATTATTACACTCTAGCGAACGAGACGGCTGATGAGAAAGTTAATAATGGAGCAGGAATATGAAAAATCTCAAATAGCTTCTTTGTAGCTTTCATTTAATTTAATTTTCACTTCATTTCGAGCTAATGCAATTTCTTGATTTCCCACATGGCTGCGGGAATAATTCTATTTTGAAAAAAGATTGCAAATGTTGTTTGTATATTTACAACATTTTTATGTAGTGTAATAAATACGAGACATCAACTTCTACGGATGCATAATACTTTTGCACTATGTTGCTGAGTAGCCGTCAAAATGTGTCACTTTTTTTCACCAGAAATTAACATTTCGTAACTCTTCAACAGACCCATTCGTCTATGCTAACTAAAGACTGTGATGCTGCCAATGACCTGGGCTTACGCAACTATCTTACCATCTACTACTATCTTACTAATCCAAGAACCTTAGGTGAACAAAAACAAGGTTCTGAGATTTGGTCCCTATAGAAATAGGATTTTCAGGGCCAACGTAGAGGAAAACCCCAGAGCGGCCATCTATGTAAAACCCAACTTGCAGGCGATGTTACTCCATCAATTTTCCGATAAAGACACGACTGTAGTTAGGATCAGTTTATAGCTGAAGCAGAGTTGAATATTTTAAACAGAGGCAAGGTGCCGACCTTCGTTACTAAAAATAGAAGCGAAGTGCTGGACATGATGCTAGTATCTGACTCCCTGGTAGACCAGATTGACTCATGGAAAGTATCGTTAATGTCTTGTTTTTCGGACCATAGGTGTATACACTTTAGTCTGAAAGGCTATGTGCCGAAGGTGATTAAGTACAGAGATCCGAGGAGGACGAACTGGGAACAATGCAGGAATTTCCTGAAAGATCATGTTGAGGAGAAGCTATCCACGGTCATTACGAGATCTCCTGAAGAGCTGGAAGAAGCCGTGAATAGCATCACATCGCTGTTAACCGAGGCATACGAGAGCTCGTGCCCAGAACTAAAATCTAGTGGGAGAAGGAAAGATAAGTTATGGAGCCGAGCGATCGAAGAACTGCGGAAGACAGCTCGTAAATCCTGGAATAAAGCCAGGAGAACCTCTAAGGACGGAGACTGGAACGCCTACAGAATATTGCAGAAGATGTTTAGTAAGGCAGTCCGGTGGAAAGCGAGGGAGGTGTGGAGAAACTTCTGTGCAGAAATGGATCATATATAAGATTATGCCAGAATTCACAAAATCCTTGCAAAGAACTCAAGGCTCACACCAGGCTCGTTACTGAGGCCGGGTGGGGAATTCACGAGTTGTGGGAAGGAAACGGCTACACATCTTTTAGAGACCCATTTCCCGGGCTGCAGTAACGGAAAAAGCGATGTCGCAGAACCAGCTCCACACTCACCATCAGAGGAGGACTGGGCTCTGGCTACACTGTCCCGTGGCTAAGGTAGAGAGATCTTTTGAAGGGGAGGAGATTGCACTTGGATGTTTTATGGATATTCAAGGCGCTTTTGACAACACCAATTTTGTGTGGCCACAAGGCAAGTTTCTGGGCATCTAGAGGCTGCCTTCAGGGGGGTGTACTATCCCCGCTGCTATGGTGTATGGTCGTGGACTTCCTCATCAGGAGGCTGAACGACGAAGGAATCTTCGCTCAAGGGTACTCGGACGATCTGACAATTCTGATCAGAGGCAAGTTTGAGAGCACGCTGGGTGACAGAATGAGATATTCGCTGAAGATAGTAGAGGAATGGTGGCCTCAGAGTGAACCCGGACAAGACTGACATAGTTCTCTTTAGCAGGAGAACGTCGGGTCATGAACGGGTAGTGAAATTGAGGCTGTTTAATAAAGATATCGTTCCCGGAGCTTGGGTGAAATACCTGGGAGTTATCCTCGATCGCAAATTGAACTTGATCAAGCACGTCAAGGACAAGGCACAGAAGTCTCTAGTAGCTTTCTGGATATGCAGGAACTCGTTTGGAAGAAACTGGGGCCTGCCGTCCAAGGCTATACTGTGGATGTATGAAGCAGTTATCAGACCTATGATGAGTCGTATGGTGGCCGAGGCTCGACATTAGGAGTGCGAGGAAAGATATGAATGAGATTCAAAGGCTGGTGTTGCCGGAGCTATGAAATCGACAGCTACGTTGGCTATGGAGACGTTAATTAACCTGCCACCGGTCCATGTGGCATTGAAGGCGAAAGCTTTTGCTACGGCGGATAGGCTGCCTCATATCTCAGAACGTTCTCTGGACTCCAAATTTCATTTCGGGCCATGGGAAAATCAAGAAGGCTATCACTAACGAGGTCTTTGCGATGCCTAGGGACCGAATGAAACCGGAGACAGACTTCGTAAGGCGTTTCGAAGCTGTCGTACCCAGCAGGTCTGAATAGCTAAGCTGCCTCTCAGATGAAAGAACTGTGAGCTTTACTGATGGCTCTAAAACTTCAGAAGCCACGAGAGCCGGAGTATTTTCTTCGGAACCGTTGGCGGAAAGGTGATACCACCTAGGTGGATACGCCGATGTTTTTCAGGCTGAAACTTTCAAAGCGCTTATGTCGCCTGTCGTGACATCCAAGCTAGGAAAAGAGCTGAAAGAAACCCTGAACCAGATGGGACTGAGAAATCAGGTCACGCTGGTCTGGGTTCCCGGACACTCTGGTGTGGAGGGAAACGAGAGAGCAAATGAGCTAGCGAGAAGAGGCTCATCAACATTGAGTTGTGGGCCAGAACCTCTTATACCCATCCCACACTCGGCATTCGTGAAAGCTGGGTGAGGTCGAAATTCGCTAACTATTGGAGCACCTATGAAGGAGGAATGCACACGAAGCGTTTCTTCCCGGTGCCCGATGGGAGGTGGGCCAGAGAACTGTTAAACATGGACAGGAAGCGCATCAAGAGGGTGGTAGGTGCGATTACCGGGCATTGCGGACTGAACCAGCACCTGGCAAAAATGGGGATCTTCAACGATCCCAACTGCACCTGCGGCCTAAGTGAGGAAACGAGCCTTCACGTTGTATGCGAATGCCCGAATTTACCAACACTACCAAACATTTTGCATTTCACTTCTGCTTCAATTTATGTTAATTTCTTGTCAAAGACTGCCAATCTCAATGACATAATATAAATATGGACTTACAGTCTTTGACAAAAAATTAACACAAAGTGAAGCTATGCGAAGCGAAATGTTAAGTAGTGTTGATAAATTGCGTAAAATTAGATGGATTACGTATTTTCAGCTGAACAAATTAGCGTGAATTGTGTATGTGTTGGTGTGCGATGTGCATGCACAAAAATTACGTATTTTCATTTTTGCTTCAGCTGGGAGTTGCGGGAATAGTTAATTATTTTCGTTTTAGCTATCGCAGTTATGCATTGTACATCTTATCGACTTTATTAATTTAAACCTTAAAGTTCTGAAATAAATAGTGAAATGAAATTTAGAAATAGGGAAACTAGGGAGATTTCCGAAATAATTAACCGATTTTTGAGTTTTACACTAATTTTTCCCATTAGCCCGGCTGTGCTTTGCTTAGTCATGCTACCAATTTAAATTGATTCCAACTGAAAAATTGATCTCGCTGCAGCCACACACAGCTGAGCTAATGGGAAAAAGTAGTGTAAAACTCAAATATCGGTTAATTTGTTCGGAAATTTCCCTAGCGATTTATATATTTCTATATTTCACTTCACTATTTATTTTAAAGCTTTAAGGTTTAAATTAATAAAGTCGACAAGAGTGTACAATACTTAACTGCGATAGCTACAATGAAAATAATTAACCATTCCCGCAACTCCCTGTTTTCTGTGTTCCGAAGGCAGCCGAAGGCGCCGCGAAGTGTTCCGAAGGTAGCCGAAGGTGACACGAAGTTTTCCGAAGGTGCCACGGAGTGTTCCGGTGGTAGCCGAAGATGACGCGAAGTGTACCGAAGGCAGCCGAGGGTGTCACAAAGTGTTCCGAAGATAGTGGTGGTGAAAATTTTTTTCGAAGAAATGTTTTTCTGAGATTTTTGAAGAAAATTTTGGGTGAAGTTCCACACATTGATTGCGCACTTTGTTACAGTTTTACTGAGAATCTCCAATTATAATTGCTAATTGTAATTATAGTTCTGTCATGCACTAGTGTATGAAACTACTGGATTTTGAATCCGAAGTACGCAGCCTTCAAAAAGCTGCAACGAGTGGAAGACTGCATTTTCGGCTTGGAAGCCTGGGATCAAAAAATGATGTAAGGCAATTTTAAAGCCAATAGCAAGTACTCCTTGGAAAAATAATTTTTATCTTGTCACCAGGCTGCCTTCTTGAGCTATGCTCGTTTAAATGTAGAAGGCAACGGCAGCCCGGTGCCAAGATGACAATTAGTGAGCTGTGAAGCATTCGTTAATGCCGTGATAGTGACATTATTCAATTTTTGACACCAGGCTGCCTTCTTTTTCATTGTTCATTGTACTGGATACCAGATTCAAAATTCCCTAATTTTTTGACATTTGCCTGCCTTCCCCAACTTGGCTACTGCAACATCACTGAAGAGAATATTTTTCGGACTTTCGGACTGCGTATGCAGCTCTCGCTAAGAGTATCCAGCTGGGAGACATTATCTGCAGACCCTTAAATTGTTGAGGTGCCGGTTAAGTTTTGGTGTTCTTTGTGTCAATTTTCCAAAATCTACGTTAAGAGCGTGTCGGAAAAGTGAGCTTCTTTTCTTGCGATGTTTTTCTATGGAGCCATATCCAGGGCCGGACTGGCTACCAAAAGGCGCATCGGGCGATGAGACTAAAAGGCGCCGAAATTGAGATTAAAGGCGCAAGTATCGGGCACACACCCGAAGTGCGTATTAAAAGGTGCATGTGATCACCCAAAAAAATAGTCATGTCGAGCTTTCATAATTTTAAGAATGTAAATCATTCGAGTACTTCATTTAAATATTTCTTTAAATTTGACGTTGTGACAGTTTTTTATCATAACTCCGTTTTAGTTAGACATTACACAGTTACATTTTTTAAGCACCATAGATTTGATTATTAGGCTGAATACAATTTCTGCAAAGACGCGAGCGGAGCGAGCGAAATTTTTTTGAACGTTCTTCATAAATTTTTAATTTTTGGTCTCCTTACATTCCATTTTCGTATTTCACTTCGCGTATATTAACGTCTAATTTCAGCGAAATTTTTAAGCTGAAAATCTCTGTATGTAAGATTATTAATACAATAATTGAATGACTATAGCGCCGCAGGCGAAAATTTTTAAAATTAGAGCATAGACATTGGTTTTTTCTTCATTTGCGGGCTGTAATGAAATGTATCGGCAAGGAAGAAATTCATCTAGTTTATCAACGACACAAGTAACATCTCTTGCAATATTTGAATATTCGTCAAAATTCAAGAATTGACGTTGGTTGCGAATTTATAACACATTTTTTTAGAAGGGCACTTGACCGTGTGTGGGGCGCCAAGACCGTGGGGCGCTTCGGGCATCGCCTGATCGCCCAGTATGGCCAGTCCGGGCCTGGCCATATCCATTAGACCGAGTCACGTGAAAAAAAAGTTGACCAAAACCTTCACGCCAATTTTTTTTTCGGTTCTTTATGGAATACGAAACTCTTGTCTAGAACATCAAAACTTGATTAAATGCTGTTTGGAACTCCCGAAAATTGTAAATAAAATTGTCTAATATCCATGTATGATTATGAGAGAACGATGCCTGCACACTGAAATGTTTTTTTAAGAGATACGTTTTATGGAAGGTCGTTTTACAAACGTTTTATATGTAATTTTTCCATAGAACAAAAATCTGGTCAAAGCTTAGTTTAGCCTGCAGTCGTCGTTCTCTCATAATCATACATGGAACGGCCCATATCTTTTGTGATTGCAAAAAACTATTGAAATCTGTCAGAAGAAAGTTATATGCAACGGAATTCAAAAGTCTCTAAAATTTCATCTTAAGTAGCTTTGAAAGAACTTATAATGCAAAGTTTTTTAAAAGCTAAAAGCTAGACGTTGTTTTACAAGCTTTCTATTAATGTCTTGAATTTTGAATAAGTTTTGCAACTCCAAAAAGGATATCTGAAATAACATCACAAATGAAGAAGTTTTTAACGACACTGCAAAATAATTCCTTAGTGGATTACATGACGTCGTTAATATTTCTTTTTAAACATAACGGCGAGAACTTTCTCCTCCATTCACTTTGCGCTCAAGTACAAATAATTTGGTCATTATGTAATACGAATCGCTGAAACTAAAGTCAATTATTTCATTTATCAGTGGGGATCTCGGCTTGAGTCCGGATACAAATAATCGTTTTGTTATTCAGTTGAATTGAGAAAAAATATTCTAAATAGCTAACAATTATTTTATCTTTCGTTTGTGTTGCATATTCTCTCTGCACCATAAAATAACCCAAAAAAACAAAAGCAAACAATTGAATATCACCCATTCGCCTTTATGAACGGCTCTTAACAGATTTTTCTATTCAACTAAGTCACAGTGTATTAGGTTTTATACATCATTTTATCGCGCAACGAAACAACTAAACACACCCATAAAAACCACTTTTAGTAATCCGTTGCTTTTATATAAAAGTTAAGCATTTAGCAATATTACGCGTATATTCCAGGCAGCGTTGCGTTCCGCAAATTTTCCCTTTATGCTCTTTTTGCAAATGTTTTAGAGCATTTTAGGTCTTTGTCTCGAAAGTGCTTATCCTTTCGCTTGATGTTTTTCTATTCGGCAACAAAATAGACGTTTTCTTAGGTTAATTTGTGTAATATGTTCGTAACAGAAGCAGTTTATGGAATGTATACGTTTACAACATAACAGCACACCGAACTATGCATCGCATCATAGAGCAAAATGTTTGTGTAAAAACTATTAACGCCTTGCAAGCTAAATAATTTCATTTAGACTTGTCTGTGTGTTTTTAGGGTTTCTTTTCTACATAAACTTTATGCGAATTATTCAACGACATAGAGAAGATGTTAACGGTCTTCAGAGGTGAATGAATACTCTCGAAAGATATTTATGACAGTTGAACTCAAAGACATTTTAGTTTCATGTTGATTTTACTAGTTGTGTGAAAATATTTTCACGAGGAATGCGAGACCACCTGGTTCAAAGGATTTGAAGAGGAATTCAAACACAAAATGGAGAAAGAAGGGTGAAGGATCGAGTTGATTTGACTCGAATGTAACCAAGCTAATAATTAGAGTAAACAAGTTGAAAATTCTGTTATAAGCCACACATTCATCCTGCTCCTTTGAGTTTAAGAACTTCGAACTTCCTAATGCCAAAAATCATAGTTGTCCTCTAAATTTCAAGGTAAGGTAAGCACAAAATGTGTTTCTGATTGTTTTGAGACAAAAAATAGAAAAATCAGAATTCCACGTTTCACTGAATTTGGAATACGATGCTTTTGGGGTAACTTTTCAAACTTACTCAATTATCTTAAATTCTTATTTCATCTATTGTTTGCCGCGCTCTTATTTCCTTCAAAATTTATTTGGAGCTTGAATGTTGCATGCTTGTCGTTTGACGATGAGAGTTGGCGAAACTAAAGTTTTACATTTTGGTCAATCTCGGAAGGAGGTGCTTTGTAGATTAAATTGGAAGCAACTGAAACAGGTTTAAGATTTTAGTTGTTGACGAACATTTTCAGTGAAGATGGGGGAGTTTATTTAAAGAAATTAGAGGAGATGAGGAAAATGGACAAGGATATGTTCAAAAATAAGGAATTAAGCAGCGCTACAGCCATTGATACACGTACACTGATGGCACACGGAGGCCAATATCACCTACATTAAAAAAAATCAAGGGTTGCACGTTCAGAGGATACGAGATAACAGGATGTTGAAGGATGTGTTGCTTGAAATTTTATGTCAAGTTAGGTCATTCAAACTTCACCAACCTGATCTCCTTGACCTCAACTTGATTTTGATCTGTTATGTAGACTCAGGTAAGCTTTCACGTTTCCTGTCAGGTCCAAATGTATTAAGACAGGCTTTATATTGACCTGACCTGATTCCACGCCTTAGATAGTTCCCCGTTAATTGGAGTCTTAAAAGGTTTAAGGATGTTTCTATCGGCTCCCCTACAAAACCCGGAGGCGTTAAAATCCGGAGGTGTCAAAATCAGGAGGCAACAAAACACAGACGAGCGTCCGGATTTTGTAGCTTCCGTATTATGTAGCGTCCGGATTTTGTAGCCTCCGGACTAACAGTAGAAGTGTACATATTCACATGTGGCCACGTATTAAATCATGCAAGCAGCGGTAGCGGAGGGCGTGACGCAGTCCCTACGCCCCAAAAAAGAAGTTCACAAACCCAAAAAACGCACTACAAAAACCTTTGGGTAAGTCACCATATATACGCGAGCTTTTGAGATTTTTCCCCCTCGCTCCTTCCCCTACAAATTATTTACAAAAACTACGTCGCAGCTGCTTTCCAACGACCCCAGGTTTGAAAATGACATTTTTCTATGGGCCGTCGATTTTTTTGATCTGTCGGCTTCTACATCTATCTATCTATAATTAATAATTTTCGATCTCGAGAACTAGACAGCCGATCTTCCTGAAATTTTAAGAGAACGTCAGTCTCGGCCCCAAATGAAAAATTTCGTATGCCGCTTTTCCGGGAAAATTCTGTAAAAGCCGTGGCATGTGGAAAAGTCGTTGATTTTGAGGGTTTTTTAGGTAATGCTCGGAGTTTTCGAATTTTAGCCCCGGAGTAACAACAGCTGGAGAGTAGGTTTCTTCGGGAAAGTTATAGAGTTTGATCAGGAGAATTTTTTGGGATTTTCAGAAATCTGTCAAAGAGACGCCATTTGGATTTTTGTTAGGTATAAATTATGCTTCTTTGGGTTTTCGAATTTTAGTTCCGGAATGATAACACTTGCAGAGTTGGTTTCTTCTAGAAAGTTATAGATTTTCATCAGGAGAATTTTTTAGGATCATAAGAAAATAGCTGCCAGCTGTCATAGCGGCTCCATCTTGGATTTTCGTTTATGTAGGGTTCCGAAGGTAGCCGAAGATGACACGAGGTGTTCCGATGGTAGCCGAAGGTGACTTTGTAGTGTTCCGAAGGTAGCCAAAGGTGACACGAAGTGTTCCGAAGGTAGCCGAAGGTGATACGAAGTGTTCCAGTGTTGGAGAACAATTTTTTTCGGAAAAACATTTTTTTGGAGAAAATTTTTTTTCGGAGAAAATTTTTTTTCGGAGAAAATTTTTTTGGGAGAAAAATTTTTGTTGGAGAATACAGGAAGAGAATCATAAGATTGTGCAATGCTTCGTTTTAACTCTTTCAACCAAAAAAACAGTTTTACTTGAGAAAAATACAAGCGAATACGTGAAAAGAGCGATAAAAGAGAAATTAAAAAGGTGCACAAGCTTATGATTCCCTTTCTGTAATTTTTTCTGAGAAAACTTTTTGTTGGAGAAAACTTTTTTTCGAAAAAAATTTTTTTTGAAGAAAACGTTTTTTAAAAAATTTTTTTTGTGGAGAAAATTTTTTGGGAGAAACTTTTTTTTTTGAGGAAAATTTTTTCGCAGAAAATTTTTTTCTTAGACAATTTTTTTCGGAGAAAATTTTTTTCAGAAAATATAATTTTTTCAACAACTGAAAACTTCCAAAACGACTGATATCACAACAAAACCCTCTTAAAAGGTAGAGTGTGACGCAGTCCGTAAGACCGCAGCGCAAAAGAAAGAAAAATTATTTCGTCGTTTTCGGGAAAGTTATATAGTTTGGTCATTAGAATTTTTTTGAAAATTAAGAAAATGGCTGCCAGCAGTCAAACTTGAATTTTCCCAATCAATAAATTAGGTTTTTTTTTTGTTTTCGAATTTAAGCTTCGGAATGGCAATACTTAGAGAGCTGGTTTTTTCTCGAAAGCTATAGAGATTGGTGATGTGAATTTTTAGCCTGAAGCTTGAAATTTTTTTTTGCCTGAAAATTGGATTTGTCTGAAGGAATGAAATTGTGTAACAAAATAAAAACGTTTAATTGTATCTCATAATACGGTACTTGAAGGATTGTAATTCTGTGGCGGCGCGGCGGTCTTAACTATATTTGATATTGAAGGACTTACTAGCTTTCCGGGAAAAAATATATCTAACTTAACGACGTACAAGTGCCTTGGCGAATCAAGCCTTGCAAGGAGCCTAAGATGTTCTTAAATGTTGCATTCACGTTTTTTCACTTCTCCATTATTTACAATTTCGTTTAACTTTCGCAAATACAGCTAGCCGTTAAAAAGAATTTATTGTTATAGCAATTGAATCAATTAGCTTCATTGATTTATATGATTCTTTTACACTAAAAAGATTTCTGTATATAATTAATTTCCTTGGATTTCTTTCTGCTGGTGAAGATAAATTATTGATAACGGTTGTTACCGTAAGTTGGTTTATTGAAACGCACACCGTGTTTAATGTACAATTTGCGAAAAAGCTTCCTTTTTCTTAATTTATTTTTTGTGTTCACTCATCCGTACACATCGCCGTTATAAAGCCTAATTCTTGTAATCTTGATATATAGCTTCCTGAAGTTCATTTCTATCGCACAATGAACAAATTTTCGTAATAATTTCACAAATCAAAACGATTAGCAAACGAATTAATAAATTATTCAAATACTTTCTTGTTCGAATCAAAAAGTACATAAATTTCAAGGGTTTCCAAAGTTTTGGCATTTCGATTTTCTTCCAGCCAAATTCAATTGATTTCATGTTCATTACATGATTTAACAGTTTCGAAATGGGATGAAGGTTACCTGCCTGCGCTATGTTATCAATAAAATATTAATCGAACGAATTATTTGAAAGGTTTGGATTGTTTCTGGCAAAAAACGGAGACTGTTACATTAGCAAATTTTTCCCACCATTAAAATGAGTCGACATTTATTTTCTTTTCTTGTTGTGTCAGACTATATCGCTCCCTCCATTCTTCTCATCTTGAATAAGACATGTGTCTTATGAATCGAAAGTAGTACATTAACCTTAATTTAAATAAGAACTTTGTTCTTTTGCGCAGATGTTCGCCATGTTAAAAACCTGCGCAGAAGAACAAAGTTCATACTTATATTGCGGTGAATGTATTTCATTCCATTACTGCTGCATAATGACACACATTTTTATATTTGATTAGGAAATAAAAATCATAAAACGACTAGATGGATCTAAGAAAGAATTGCTTGTAAAGAAAAATTGAAATTGAGGGGAGCGTCCATTGACGGTAATTATCTGAATGAAATATAAATATTGTCAGATCACAATGTCTCTGATATTAAAGCAAACATTGGCAGAAGTAATCAGAGAACAAACAAAACACACATGGCGGAAATTTAAAACTGTTTTCCATACCACCACCGTACGAAAGCAATTAAAAAGCCACAAACAGACGAGAAGCTATAAATTACTAAAACGATCCATTTCAGCACCATTGAATATTGGCTGCTTCATTGTGTCTTTATCTCGATGTCAACCAATAATATACCATTTAGTGAAAAATATAAATACATTAGTCCTCCACAACCGAATAGAGCTGTTAGCCGAAAGAAATTCTTGTATTCGAATAAATTTGGTCATCTAAAGCTTCAGTTCAATCCAATTGTTCCGTTTAAGTTCAAATACCATCATCAAGTCTTAAAGCTTCAATGGCATGTGAGATTCTTCGCATTCTAATAAAATAAAAGAAAATCTTATTTCGCAGTACAAAGAACTTGGGCTTACGTTCTTTGTTAATTTACGTTTCCAGGGTAAATATTCCTATATACGATAATAAGGTAAATCTAACATTCGAAAATCAAATTTCCATTTTTAAAACGACAAAATTTTCCGCTCGAGACAACCATTTTCGGATGTTGGGTCGTTACATTCATTTCTAAGTATTTTTACATCGCAACAAAGGCAAAGCTATTCATTTAATAGAGTCCTACAGAAAGCTCTTATACATAAATTATATTTTTCGTACGATTTTCCTTTGTTATGAAAAATGAAAATGTTAATGCAATCTGAAAAATGACATTGGGAAAAGGAAATTTTTACAACGGCATGTTATGTTGCTATGTACTTTATATACAATGTTCCACATAACAAATGTTGTTTTAACTTAGTGCAAAGAATGTGTAGCATGTGTAGCCATGGCGTGACAAACCACACACATAAAATAAGAACATACAGTTTTTTAAATCGTTATGTGGAGTTCAACATGATTTACTTGCGTTATTCATGCATTACAGTTCTTTCAAGTTTTCTTAACATTTACATGCAAAGTAATGGCATTACTGACTATGATGGCTTACTTTCGCTCTCAATTTGACCCCATCCGACAAGTCAAAGGAATGGTATACACTCGAACTGACTGATACAGTCTTTGGAATATTCTAAGGACCACATTTTATGCTTCGTATTTAAATCACAACAAAAACCCTTTTTAAAAGGGAAACGTGACGCAAGTCCTCGTCCTTCTTCCAAAACAACTGATATCAATTGGGGTGACGCCCTCAGCTTTGAAACGCAAAAAAATTTTTTGGAATGTTTTCATTTTTGGTTAAAAAAATACGTCATAAATGCAGGACCTACCAGTTTTTCTGTTCTTTCAGCTTTCACAACGCAAAAATTTGACTTTACGGGACCTATGAAAGCTGAAAGCGTAGAAAAATTATTACATTGGTGGGTCCGGCATTTGTGACGCATTTTTTTAACCGAAAGTGAAAACATTCCAAAAAAATTTTGTGAGTTTCAAAGCTGTAAGCGTCACCCCAATTGATATCAGTAGTTTTGGAAGAAGGTACGAGGACTTGCGTCAGGTTTCCCTTTTAAAAAGGGTTTTTATTGTGATATCAGCAGTTTTGGAAGTAGGCATAAAATTTGGCGATACGACACTACGCGCAGCTGACAAAAAAATTTCGGCAAAAAAAAAATTTGGACGAAAAAAATTTACGGCGAAAAAAAATTTCAGGCGAAAAAAATTTTCGGCGAAAAAAATTTTCGGTGAAAAAAATTTCCGGCGAAAAAAAATTTTGCACGAAAAAATGTCGGCGAAAAAAACTGTCTACGAAAAAACTGCCGGCGAAAAAAATTTCTGATGAAAAAATTTTCTGCGAAAAAAAATTTCCGGTGAAAAAAAATTTTCTTTGACACGAAACATCTATCTTCAACAAAAAAAAAAAAATTTAAATCAATTTTCACCCTAATACCGTCGGGCCACCACCACCGTCGGCCATTTTGTTGGTCACCCTGACAAACTACACACTCAACCCAATAACTTTTCCTTTGACACCAAACATCTATCTCCAACCAAAAAAAAAAATTCAAAACAAAAATTTAATTTTCCCCCTAAGTCCGACCCATACCACCGACGCACAGTGGTCCAAAATCCGGAAAAATCGGCACTAACAGAATAAATCGGTTGGGTGATGCGATATTTGTGATTTAAGTTTTGTTGAATAGCTTATAGATGGGCCTATCAGAATCACGAACAAAACTTCTGAAGTGATTAAAACTTGGGGGTCTCGGTCATGATCAAAGTTGAAAATTTTTTACGAAAATTGGAAAAATGTCCTGAGGCCCATAATAAAAATAAATCAGTCCATGTTTCATGTCAATCAATAGCTTTCCAACGATAACCATATGACCTCGCTACGAGGTCTCTAGCGAGAGGTAGGAGATCTTAAATGAAAACACGTTTTTGCCTATATTTCTGGAACCAAATGCCGGACAGAAACGAATAAGGTATCGTTTGAAAGGCCTTTCAAATGATATCAATATCAGCAATGTCCGACGCATCTTCGAGGAGATAGAGGTACAAAATCGATTAAGTTAAAATTCCAAAAGAAATATCAACATTTCCACCTAGTTTGAGTGCTCATCATCCTCATGGAAGCTAGCTCATTTACAGCAGGTGAAACTAGCTATGATCGACGAATAGTTTTAATCACTGCAAATTAGCTATCTTCCTGAAATGAAATGAAATGAAAGCATTTGATGTCACAAAACTGGGGAAAAAATTTTGTGGGAATCGGTACAGGGGTCTGGGCACTGGGACCAATGGAATGGACGAAATTGAGATTCTT
>CM055404.1:149126762-149196594 GCA_029228625.1 Pseudolycoriella hygida | reverse complement strand
GCCTTTGACATTACCTTGGGTAATTTCTATGGATCTTTGAAATTCTTACAGTTATAAAAGAACAGAAAACGTTGGATTGTTTGCTTATTTGCATATTTAGGTACATTCGAGTCACTTTGCCACATCTATTCTGTTTGTCACATCTATTCTGATACGTACGGGTCTTCGGTTATGTTTTATTACTTTAATTAATTTTATAAAAAACTTGGTGCATTTTTCCGGCATGTCGTAAAACAACTTTTTGTTTAAAATAATATTTTACGTCACTTTTGTCGAAATAGCCATGGTCCATTATAGATTGTCATCTACTAATGGCCTTCTTACAATGAACTGTTGCTAACCCGTAACGCCCATATGTTGTTAATACAACAATTTTCCAACTATTTCCTTCCTTACTGTTCCGACATTTAATTTATTGAAAAGCCAACTAACCAATCTCGGAAACAAAATAGATTCTAAGGTACTTTATTTCTTTACATACAAATTTGAATAACCCTACGGAGAATAGGAAAATTTAAATGCAAATCCATTTATTGGCAATACATTTTGCTATTTTCGTGAGACTTTGTTGTCTGCATGAGGGATTATCAAGCATTATAAAGTAATTAATCTTAAGATGTGAGAACATATGAGACAACTACATTTGTTTATCTTGTTGGCAAAAAGTATGGAAATTTTCATTAAAAGTTTTTGTACAAACAAAAAAGTTGTCATTTTTTTTTGTTCGTTGAACTCAACAAATTACGGAACATAAATTTGTTTTGACTTAACTAACTTTATATTATACAGACAAAAGGCTTTGTTATCGATAATTAGCTGTAATTACTAAATTTATTATCATCTCGGGGTCGGTGGGTGCGGGAAATTGTTGAAATTTATTTTGTTTTATTTTGTCACTTACTGTAGTATAACCTTCATAAGTCCATGCGTAAATAGAAACGTCTTACACCCATGCATTAATAGCTTCCCGCATTTTATGAAATACCAATTCAAGTTCACGTCTTGGCCATAAACGAAAACAGATTGTTCAACAGATTTGCTCAACTATGCAATATGGAGATTTACTGTCAAAGGCAAAGTTGTAGAGAATAAAATTTTAGAGAAGTTGCGTTTCAGGGTTTTAGGGAAAAATGGCCCAATGCTGGGATATGACCACTTCCAGAATTGGGAGGGATGACTCATATCTCTATTGCAGTTAGAAATTTGTTTCTAAACGCAAAGTTGGCTAGAATTACATTTTAGAGAAAGTAGTTTCAGGATTTCTTTGAGAAACTACGTTGGCCCTCTTTGTTATATGGTGCAGGGTAGAACATTTCGGCCATCAAAATCAATGGTCTCAGATGTACTTTGGGTAAAAGTCGCGTTTTTGCGTAACAAATTTCACTCGAAAAATTGATGTTTTTAACTTTCCCGCCCGAGTGACGTAAAAACTATTTTTCGTTGTTACAGCTAATAACGCTAGCCTGAAAGTCACACGCAGAAGAAACGACGTACATCGAAACAACATGTACAAATTATTGTAACAACATTTTTCCGAAAACAAATGTAGAGAAACTTTTCAATTTTATGCGAGAAAAAGTCTCGCAAACTTTTTTCATATTCAAAGTTTTAAATAGAAAAAACCCATAAACAGAAAGACATTTGGTAATGAATTATCTTTTTCATTTTCATAAAAGGGGATAACGCTTTAGAATTAAGGCTGGTGTACATCTGAAATGGAAGATTTTCTAATCCTATGCCTAAACTGAGGAAAATATCTACCAAGCGACGCAAGAATTGCGTGTAGAATATACGCCGCCGACGCGATATAACTTATCGACCGTGCACGTATTAAGAACGCCGTGTACGTACTATGTGACTTCATAAAACGTCAGTTTCGTATAGCATACATTACACAATACTTATATAGGGTTTATAGTGCGTTCACAGCGTATACATTACGTCGGCGGCGTATGTTATAAACAAAATTCCTGTAGTGTCGGAGACAAGATGGCGACATCGAGCTGTTGTTATTTGACGAAAAAACATGAGCTGTGCAGACCCGTACGATTCCCTTTAAAACCTAAGCTTCCTCAGGTGGTCGTTATGAGAGTTTAAAGGTAAGGTAAAATTTAAGTATGCGAGTACTTCAATCCACAATACTTTTTTCTTAGCACCAGCCAGCTTCCTTGAATTGTGGAACTGAAAATTCAGAAAGAAATCTGGTGGCAAAAAATTATTTATGCCAAGCATTACCTAATGACTTGCGCTGTGCATACTGTGGAAGTGGGTCGGTACCAAGTTGTACAATACGTGGTTCTCAATCTTTTGACAACCCGGACAGACAAATGAACAACTTTTTTCAGATTTCTCTTATTTATACCTCACCTACCTCAAAACTAAAAAACCACCAACTCCAGGTACAAATTCGACTAGTGACAAACGTTGTGGTAAATTCATAAGCCTCGAATGTTTCGTACGAGTCTAAAAACAAAATCAATAGATTTTTGTGGGATATAAATAAATGTTATGAAAAACTGACAGATTATTGTAAAGATATTATTTCAGTTGTGTACCGACCCACAATATTGAAACGAAAACATTTCTGAGGCAAAGTGTTCATCAGTGTTCGTATCTCTCGTGTTTGTTTTATTACATAAAAAACGTCCTTGAAAATTATTGGTCCATAATTTATCATAAAAAATAATTTCACGGAAGTTTCATATTTTCAATGCCGAAAAAAAATAATTCTCCAATTGTTGAACGATAAATTACACAATGCAATCAAATTTAACGATCGTTTAACGACTTATTATGTCAAATGAAAAGTCTTATAAAAATTCACATCCATTTTATTTCAAGGATGGAAATGAAAATTTTCAATGCTCATAAATCATCACAAGGATTATTTCTAGTACTTAAATTTCTTAAAGGTCTTCTTTTCTACTCTTGATGTTCTTACCAAAAACACTTGTAAAATCAAATTTGAAATATTTCATAAATGAGAAGATATACAGAACATCATCTCGTTGTGGGTTGTTTTCTGATATTCGTTTGAAAACACATTGAGTGGTTACCGTCATGACCCTATTCATAGGAAAATAAGTAAAAATAAACCGTTGGTTATTTAAAGCCAATTGAAAGGCAAGCCAATTACGATGTATACGTCTTCTGGTCAACTGAAAACTTTTCTATCTTAGCGGTAGGGGTTTATTTCGTCGATTTGAAAAGTCAGTCTGAATAACAGCAGGACATGTATGAACTCTTTTTGTTCAGTCTGGAAAGACAAATCAGGGAGTGTCTAATGAATGAATATTATATGAAAGAGCCGTGTGTGAGTGGATTTTAAATGAGCGTGGGAGGGCTCGCAAAATTAGTATAAGCGTGAATGGTTGTTTCGGTCATAAGTTGAAGAGCTTAAAGTTTAAGAATGATATTGCGATGTCATGGTGTCAAACTTTAAGACGATCATAAGGGAAAATCCTTATATCACTTTCGTGAAATTCATGTTATTTTCGAGGTATATGGCCTTTAAGTAGAGGTGCGTCTAAAGGGGTCGGAAAAGTGGTTTTTTGAATATAAGTCGTGCGAGTCGCAATTTGCGAATGACCACCACAGGGGCCTGTCGGCTTTTGATTTTTAACTAGTCTTGAGCTTGTCAAGAGCGCCCGACGGGTCGGTCTTCTGAAAAAAGCCAGCCCACACACCTCTAAGGGATTGTTCATAAATGACGTCTGCGTTTGAGGGGGGAGGAGGGTTATTGAAAACAGTCGCTCAATTTGAAATTTCATCGTTTTCATGATGTAAGCTCACTTTCGAGCACACCAAAGTTTTCCCATTCCATTTTCAAAATGGGCCACTTAAATGTCCAAATATTGGAAATAGTTATCACAACGAAAACCCTTTTTAAAAGGGAAACGTGACGCAAGTCCTCGTCTCTTCTTCCAAAACAACTGATATCAATTTATTTGGGTGACGCTGACAGCTTCGGAACGCAAAGAATTCTTTTGAAATATTTTCATTTTCGATTAACGAAATGCGTCATAAATGCCGGACCCCCAATGTTATAGTTTTTCTGTTCTGTCAGATTTGACACGAAAAAAAAATTAAATTTTGCGTGATGTGTGGTGTACGGGTAGCCAAATTTTTGCGTCACGTTTCCCTTTTAAAAAGAACATCGATGTTGTGACATCGGTAATTTTGAAAGAAAAGAGAAAACAAATTTTGGAGAAAAAATTTCCGGCGAAAAAAAATTTTCGGCCAAAAAAATATTTTCAGCGAAAAAAAATTTCGGCTAAAATTTCCAGCGAAGAAAATTTGGGCGAAAAAAATTTCAGCCAAAAAAAAATTTGGGCGAAAAAAATTTCAGCCAAAAAAAAAGTTTCATCCCAAAAAAATTGGCAGCAAAAAAAAATTTTCAGCGAAAAAAAATTTCGGCGAAAATTTCTGAAGAAAAAAATTTTCAGCGAAAAAAATTTCCGACGAAAAAAAATTTACTTTAACACGAAACATCTACAAATCTTGAACAAAAAAAATCAATTTTTCTGCTAAATGCGTCTCATACCATCGTCGGCCATTTTTTTGGTCACGCTGACACACTACACATCCAACACAACGACTTTTCCTTTGACACCAAACATATATCTCCAACTAAAAAAAAAAATTAATTTTCCCCCTAAGTTCGTCCCATACCACCGTCGGCCATTTTGTTGGTCACCCTGACACACTACACAACCAACCCATCAATTTTTCCTTTGACACTAAACATCTATCTCCATCCTAACACATAACAGTCCAAAAATTTTGCTCATATTTGACCCATACTTGGAATACACTCACACACATATACAACACATTCTTTTATATGGGCTTTACATGGTGCCTTCTAAAAGCCCTGGCGCCGAAACGAGGCCGGTGCCCCCCCTTTTTTAAAATCTCATATGGCGTAGAATGCCCACCCGAATGTCCCTGCAAAATTTCAAGAAAAGTTATCGAGCCGTTTTCGAGTCGGTTTTCATAGAAATGGCTCTGGAACTAACTAACCCACTAACCAACTAAGTAACTAACGTAGGATGTTTCCATTAACTTTGGCTTCGATGAAATAGCACATTTTGTATGGAAAATGACGGTTGTCTAAAGGTAATATCTTCGGATCCACTGGACCGATTTTAATGAGTAAAATGTCGATTTCAAGGAAAATTGTACGTAGAATCCGAAAAGCTTGGTCTCAGGGGGGTACGACGGACGCAAGGAACTTAGTTGTATATATGGTTCCGAAGTCTACGAAAAAAAAATTTTGTGAATTTTTTGTTCGTATGGGGACTTGCGTCACGGTCACATCGCTACCGCGCACCCATGATTTAAGTCACAAGGACAATAGACCGAAATTCAGGGGGGAGGACGCTCCCTAATGTAAATATCGATTTTCTCGTGGAAAGAATGAAACGAAATGTTGCACAATCTAATGATTTCTTACGTGTAAAATATATCCAAAATCAAAAACCGTAAGATTGAAAGTCTTTATTTTCAGAGGAAGAGAAAATGATAAAGAATAGCCCACCGATGGCCTAACGGGAGTCTTAATTAGCCATGAAGTTTTCTCAGCTTACCTGCAGATTCGACTTCTAATCTCGGTCGAAATATGAACCGGGCCATATTGCAACCCACTTAAAGAAGTGTTCCAGAAGTGTATTTCGAGAATTTCAATATTTGAACAATAGAATGAAATTTAATTCGCAGAATTCAGATTGGGTGGTTGAGGTTGCCGGAGAATGTGAGAGAAAATAAGAATTTGTATTCTGACTCCACCGAATTGGAGAAAACAGATGTTGATGTTGATGTCTACGTTGCTTCGGGCATGTGCAGGAAAATACGATGTTATACTAACAAAGTCTTATAAGGTCTATTTTTCGAGAAGGTAAATATTTATTCTGCAGCGTTACTATTGACGTAATAAAGGTATATACTACACACTAGATTGCTACAAATAATTGGACTCACAGTAACTTGCTTGCTTTTCGATTTCAATCATTTCAAAGTACATACTTCCCAATCTACCCAATCGTAGAAATAAGTAAAACTTATTCAACAAGTTCAGCGTATCTAAACCAATATTGATAGCGAAAGTTGATAGTCTAATAGCATTACGAGGTAGTACGGCGTATGATTCTTTATTGACTTATTATCTTACCCTTTATACCCTTTTACGGAACGTTGCATTTATGTAATCACTTATTTACAAATGCTGAGATGGAGAAAATGCTAAGAAACATTTAAGTAAAAGAGAATATTTACATCAACATAATAGAATTATATACTTTGAGCATACGATGATAACAACGTTGCAAAATATTTGGAGGAATATGTTTTGCACAATAAGGAGCTTGTGTAATAGATAGAAGAGTTCAATTAGCTAATGAGTAACATAATTGTATGAATCTAATTACAGTTCCGGAAGAAGCCACTAAACCACCAACAGGAAAATTATATTCAATTTTGTCATTCCCTGTTAACAATTCGGCACTTTCTTTGAGCAACAAATGTGATTGAAAAAATTCTCACCTCACCAAAGTCTATAAAAGAACATTATATGATGATGGCCTGTCATTTGAAAAGAGAATTCCTACCACAATAACATTGCCCAATTCTAGTGAACAGCATTTTTGATAAATGAAAAGAGCAGTAAAGTTAGCATGTTGGTTTATTCACAATTTTATGATTCAGAAAATTAGAGGTGTGCGGTTTGACCATTTTTTACCAAATGGAACCCAAGCCGAACAAGAATCAAAATAAAAATTCAGACCCGACCTGATCCGAACCCGATCCCAACCCTAAACCCTAACCCAAACCCGAACTTTTTTTTTTTAAAGATTTCATTCGAAATGTTTTTTAAACTCAATTTTGAGAGAATACATTCATTTGTCAGGTCAGGTCGGATTTTGTTAGTTGAAGTGTGGACGTGGTGGCTCAGCGGTGACGCGCTTGCTTTAGACCAGGAATACCGGGGTTCGATCCCCGGTAACGAATGGGTAATTTCCTTCCAAAATTTAGTTCAGGAACGTCCACAAGTTCACCTAAGAAAGATGAGGCGGCTGTTCCAACCAGGGCAGAGTGGGTGAATGGAAGGTGTCCGAAAGTTGGAAGTGTAACCGTGTTTACAGACAAATCTAAAACTGAAGAAGGAACTGGAACAGGGATATACTGCGAAGAGCAAGTCTCTGTTCCTCAGCTACAGTTTTCCAATCTGAGGTAGTAGGTATCAGCGAATGTAGTCGCATTTTGTCGGAAAAAGGGCTGACAAATGAGGAAATAGTTATATGCACAGATAGTGAACCAGCAATTGAAGCTTTATCCTCGTGTAAATTGTCTGCTAAATCAGTGCTCAGATGTAGCGATGACCTGGAGACTCTTTAGCAAGGAAAGGAAGCCAGGCGGGAATGATAGGGCCAGAACCGACGATCGGTGTACAGGCCAAATATATAGCGAATCTTCTTAGAAGAAAAAACTGAGAAGGAACACCAGATATTGTGGGAAAACCTTCAAAACTGCCGGCAATCTAAGGAATTTTTGGTAGGATGCAGGTGGAGCACTACTAAATTTCTCCTTGGATTAGACAAGAAGAGGCTCAGGATGATGACAGGAATGCTTACGGGTCATAATAGTCTAAGATACCACTTAAATAAGATGATACTTAGCGAAGACCCCAACTGTAGAATGTGCGGAGACGTACCGGAAACGGCGAAGCATTTCCTATGACACTGTCCAGCGCTTTATAGACTTAGGGCAAAGCTTCTAGGAGATTTTTACATCATTCTTGAGGACTTTGGAAAATTATAACTACACGACGTGTTATCTTTCAGAATAGTTAGCAAGTGGCTGAATGCGCCACCATAACTGGAGCGACATCAGCATCATTCAGATCACAACCCACAAAACACCACCAACTGAACAATAGAAGTCACCATCATTTTTAAATATCATCACCACCTCACCAGCAACGACGACAATATCCCAAATAAATCGAATTACAGGATTCCATTGCCTGTAACGAAAACAAAATGCATTCAGTGACGTCACTCACACTATTAATGCACAATAAATGGTCATCAATAATGGTCCCGATGCTGTACCATAGATCAGAGTCCAGAGCCGGAAAAAAACGGCTGGCGGCGGCTAGACGATGAAAGATATTAGGCGGCGGCTAGATGGTGAAAGATATTAGGCGGCGGCTGAATTCGACTAGCCGAAAAAATTTTGAGCGGCGGCGGCTGAAGGCAATAATTTCTAATGTTCACTACGTGCTACTTTCAAAATTTCTTTATTCGAAAGTAATTGAAAATTTAAATTTTGATTCATTGCTGATATAAATTCGTACTATGCTAATCGTACCAGTACCGTTTTAGTTTTCCCATTTATCGCATTCGTATGTCTTGCTACAAATAGATCATAAGTAGAAAACGAAGTTCGATAAATTCACTATAATGTATTTTATTCTGTAAAATGTTTTGGAGGGATTGGATCATTCGGTAACGATAGGGATAAGGGGATTGAGTAATGGGAAATTTGGAGTTGGACCTACTGAATCCGAACCACCGTGTTAAATTACATTGAATGAGGCGTTTCAACTTGTAGTACACCTGTATTTCTTGTTGTAAGTGGAGATAGGCAGTTCTCAACAAAAGTAGGTGGCAGCACATTCTATACACTTGACATTTGAAGCAGACTAACTTCTTTGAAAAATTCGACATTTGGAGCAGACTATATAATTAGTTCATGATATCGACGTTACGAGGATAATAGATGTCGGTCGCATTTTTCGTTGAGAATGTCTTAAGTCTTATAGATGTAGTTGTCCTTTTTACGAAATCGACTGACTTCCTTACTTTTGTGCGACGTACGCTCGATTGATCTGTTAGGATTAAGTAACAAAGATTATGCCTAATCACTACGTACGTGATTGGAAAAGCCAGACAAGTCCTTTGAACACGCGGGTTTGAACCTGAGCCAGTCCGACGCTCTATCGACTGAGCTACCTGGACTTGCGTAAAAGGTAAAAATTAACTCACATTGGAAATTAGATAGACGAGATGTGCGTGTAATAGTTCAAACCACTCACAAATTAAATGAATAAACAATCAAAAATATTAATCATTCAATAGATGACGCCAAAGAAATTTTTGTCATTTTTTTGCATTTTCGTCAAAATTTCGGCCAAAAAATGTAACTTATTTTCCACACTATTTACGAAAATGCCTTACGGCCGCCGACTATTTTCACGGCGGCGGCTAGCCGTTCAAAATTCGTTGGCGGCGGTGGCGCTGATTTCAGTCGCCAGCCACCGTTTTTGGCGGCTCTGGGCTCTGCCACAGATGACACCACATTCATCAAAATAGACGCGAAAGATGACGCCCACCCAATGGGTTCGTGAGGTTTCCAGCAGACAAAAATGTCATCAGCTGGTCGCCGGAACTGTTGGGTAGCCAAACTCCCCGGCAATAACATCGTAAAAACAAATCGACTGTGAATGAGAAAATGAAAAAAATGAAAATAAAAACCTGACCAGACCTGACAAAAAAATAAATTCAAAAACTCGGCCCGAGCCGACACGACAAATTGATTCAAATGGGGTTTTTATTCGAGTTTCTGGCGACCCACTCACCTCTACAGAAAACGTCCAAACAAAATAATGTTTCATGCATAAAGTCTATACTTAGTCAGTCATTAGATCTTTTGATTTAAGAGTAAAGCGAGAGGACATGGAGACGTAAAAGTCGTAAGTACTTCCCAAATTTTCGAAAAATTTTTTGGACCCGTACGAAAAGGGCTATACGTTAACTACAACCAACTTTATTATAACATGAGTTAGACTCTAAAAAAATCTTTTGAAATTGTCTCTTCTTTCGCACAAAATATTGTATTGATGCAAAACCTTCAAAAATTTTTTTTTTTTAATTTTCTGAGAAAAGTTTCCTCCTGGGAAAAATTAAGAAAGTCGTTTTTCATCCATTTAGGGGGGGTTTCTCCTTCCATAAGACACCCGATCAGGGGCAGGTCTCCGGAACTATTTTTGTATTATAGGCCAATTCATTATCTTTCAAATGATGCCAAACTCAACGTTTTACGACAGAAATTAGTTTTTTAGCGGCTTTTAGAGTGAGTATGTGTTGAGGGACAAAAGAGGTGAAAAATTTGTTAAAATTGAAAAACAAAGTAACCTTTGATCAAAATAAAACCAAACGTCACCTCACTGTGAACGTCACCAAAATAACCCCATAACCCCATTCAACTTTTTATTGCCAACAAAATGTCATTTCCAGCCAATGACCCGTGTCTCACAAAAAGTTAACGTCACCATCAGAAAAAGAAAATCACAATTTTTATACGACGTAAATCCCGTCGCCATTTGTACAAGGAAAATTTCAATTTGTGTCCGATGTAACGCTCCGACGTCACCATCTGTACAAGGGAAATCTCATTTTTCTTCCGATTCACGGTATCACATCGAGGAGACGCTACTCCACTTTTTGAATTGGAATTTTCTCTGTTTCTGATGTCTATCATTTGCAAGCATTTTCCGTCTTTACCTTATACAGTGGAAGTACAGAGAATTTTGGCACTGAACGACTTCTTATTCTTCTTAAACTTTATTCTGTTAACTGGGCCTGCAAAGTAAAAAGAAGTCCTACAGCCCCAGTATTTGCTTTAGTTTTTCATGAATCAAAAACTGAAGTCTAAACCAACTCTATGATAAAAGCTTCAGTCAAAATTTTTGGGAAAATGTGTGGGTTCTTTTCATGAATTATTAAAGAAAAGCAAAGTTCTAATTTAATGAAAATATTTTGAATTTAAAAGCTTAAAGTGGAACCATGGCACAGCTATGGCCATTACACGTGCACGTTAATGGAAAAGTATTTCTATTTTCTCATTGCATTGAACGAACCAGAAATATTTTATTGTTTCGTTTTAATAAATAGAATTTATTTCTCTGGAAAGTTTTGCGCTTCCATTCAAACAAATGAATTGTCTTTACCTTCCACTTCCCAGTAATATTGTTTAATTGCTCAAACACTCTTGTTCTAGAAAATAGAAATATGCAAATAAAGGATAATAGAGAAACTTAGTTTGAAAAGAAGCAAAGAATTATACAAATACTTTTTCCCCATTTCCGCCGCCGCGCCGTGTTTCAGTCAAGACAATTTCCATTATTTCGAATATAGTGATTTCGAACATTTGAGATTCCATAAAATTTTAACGTACGATGTTTTCGTACAATTTCTACAAGATTTCTATACACGAACGGGTTTCAATGTTACCGAAAAATACTTTTCGTTTTAAACTTACAGCAGTTTGTTTAAAGATTCACAAGATGGATTTTCCAGAAAGTACCGGAAGCAATGAAACGGAAAACATATTCGTATAGAAATCAAATAAAAATTTACAATAGATTGCTAAATGAGGTGAAGAAAATGAAGGAATAAAAGTTTTTTTTTTCGAGGATACAACACCTGAGTCTTATGAAATTCGGGTAAGCAACAGATACCCACATACAAAAGATAAAAATGAAAGTTTCATTAACTGGGATTTTCATCAATATTTGATATTTTTGTAAACTAGCTGCTTCGTCCTAAAATCGAATTATGCCCTAAATGTAAGAGAAGCTAAGCAGAATTCTTAGATGTAACTTTATTCTAATATTTATTTAAAAGTCACGATTCAAATTTTGCTGGTTTTGATTCGATGTTTTACCTATGGAAGTTTGTAAGCAGAATATAGGTACTGCGAATTCAGTTTTGTCAAGTAGTTCTAAGCGAAGGGTGCTGCATTCCTGAGATTGAATGGACTTAGATCTTCAAGTGGGATTTAACACATTATGAACGATGTGTTATAACAGAGGAGGCACACACTTCCGAGATTGAATTGCGCATTGCGCACTGGCCTATGTAAAAGGCCATTGTTGACAATTTTATTCACTTGCAATTATGCATTTATCTAAGTTTGTTCGTGTGAGTGCTGCAGGTAGTAACCAGTGTCGCTACAAAATCCGGAGGCGTCAAAATCTGGAAGATTTGCAAAAATCCATCAGGTCGTTTTCTATCTACGTTCTATGTATTAATAATTTTCGATCTTGAGAACCAGTCAGCCGATCTTTATTAAATTTTCACTGAACGTCAGTCTCGGCCCCAAATGAAAAATTTCATAGGCCGCTCTTCTGAATTAGAATAGTTACACGGTTTCTTCGGGAGAGTTATAGAGATTGGTGAAAGGAATTTTTAGCTTGAAGATTGAAAAAATTTTTTGCCGAAAATTTTTTTGCCGGAAGTTTTTTTTCGCCGAAAAATTTTTTTCGCCGAAAAATTTTTTCGACGGAATTTTATTTCCACCGGAATTTTGTTTTCGACGAAAATTTTTTTTTTCGAAACTATTTTTGCCGTAATTTTTTCGCGTGAAATTTTTTGCGCGGAAGTTTTTTTTTTTTTCGTCGGAAATTTTTTTTCAACCAGAAATTTTTTTTTCGACGGACTTCTTTTGCCGAAAAATTTTATTTCGGCCAAATTTTTTTTTAGCCAATTAGTTTCATTTTCTTCCAAAATCTTTTTCCGCCGGAAATTAGTTCTTCGCCGAAAATTGTTATCGTCGGAATATTTTTTTTCGCCAGAAATTTTTTTTTTCGACGTAAATTTTTTTTGGTCTGAATTTTATTTCGAGGGACTTTTTTTGCCAGAAAATTTTTTTTCGCCAAATTTTTTTTTCTCCAAAATTTTTTTTTCGCTGGAAATTTTTTTTCGACAAAAATTATTTTTAAATTTATTTCGGAGCGATTTTATCAGAAATAGATCAAAATTCAGCGTTAATTTAGGAATGTGTCATAGATTCGTCGCTGTGGCATAGATTCGCCACATTTCTAAATTAACGCTAAATTTTGATTTGATCTATTTCTGATAAAATCGCCCGAAATAATTCCAAATTGCAAGATCAAAGAAACATCGACCGAATTAAAATTACTTTTGCCGGAAATTTTTTTTCGTCGGAAATTTTTTTCGCCGAAAATTTTTTTTCGTCGGAAATGTTTATCGCGAGAAATTTTTTTTCGTCGTAATTTTTTGTTTTTTCCTCCTGAAATTTTTTTTCGACGAAAATTTTTTTTTTTGCCAGACGAAACTTTGTTGATGCCGATATTTTTTTTTTCGCCAATTTTTTGTTTTCTCCAATTAGTTTCATTTTTCGTCAAAATTTGTTTTCCCCGAAGTTTTCCGACGAAAACTATTTTTTTCCGAAATTTTTTTGCCAGGAATTTTTTTTCGCCGAAATTTTTTTCCGTCCCGGAAGTTTCGCACAGAATTTTTTTTCGACGGAACTTTTTTTTTGCCGATTTTTTTCGGTCAGATTTGTTTTCTCCAAATTAGTTTTAATTTTTCTTCCAAAATTTTTTTCGCCCGGAAAGAAGAAAGTGCATTTTTTTTCGTCGGAATTTGTTCGCGCCGAAATTTTTTTTTCGTCGGATTTTTTTCCGACAGATTTTTTTTTGCCGAAAAACTTTTTTTCGCCAAATTTTTTTTCTACAAAATTAGTTGCATTTTTCTTCCAAAATGGATTTTATGTTATCACGAAAGCTTGGGTCGCCGCCGCTAGCTATGGCAGCTGTGTGAAGTGCCGTAACGCCAAATTTCGTCCCTACTTCCAAAACTACTGATATCACAACAAAAACCTCTTTAAAGGTAAAGTGTGACGCAGCCCGTAAGTCCGCTTCCAAAATTAATGATATCGCTTGTGGTGACGCTATCGCTGATAATACGCAAAACTTTTTTTGAATGGAATCTTGTGTTCAAAGTTTTATTTTCTGAAAAAATTACGCCGCTTTAAAAAAAAATTACGTTATGTTAAAAAAAGTGCTCCACAACCAACGATGCGTAGATTGTTTAAGGTAAATTTAAATTTTTACGTGTAAAAACTGAAAAGTGTTGAAAAATTATTCCGCTGGTGCGGGTAGCGAAAACAACTCAACACGCCAATAGCACAAAACAAATATTCTACCAATAGAACAAAACATTGGAATCTTTGTCGATAACACAAACTAAATATTTCGGGCACAGCCTAGCTTATGGATGGCTTATTCGGCCCTGGTATAATACATTATTACATTTTCTTCTGCTGATATAAAAAGACCAAAATGCTTCTGTCTCAAAAACTTAATTTTCTTTCATGTCCGTAAGCATCAAGTCATTTGCGAAATGAGAAAATCCAAAATTCCATTCAATCGAATCTAATACACCATTCGTTAACAAAAAAAAAAGAAAAATCAGGAATCGTGCATTCACAAAATAATATATTTTGCACGCGATTCAACTCCCTCAAAATCACCTACTCAGGATGGGAGAGAAGAATCATTAACGTGCCTATTGATTCAAAGTGTTTGTTTATTTGAAATGATTTATTTATCTGGAAATAATCTGCCCCGTTCTACGTATACAATTTTTTTCCCAGATTTTTTTCTACTTCTTTTTTGAAGAAGATAATGTGCAAAAAAAGGTCACAAAAAACAAACTGATTGATCTATTGATTTGTTTTCATATCCGTGGAATGCTAATTGAAGTCGGTGTTGTCCCATGCAATAACTGATTACCATCAGCTCTGATGGAATGTTTTGATTTTTGTGAAATATATGGGCGTTGCTAATTAACTTGGTATGCTAATGTTCCATTTATAGATGACTCTCCGTAGCACAAATTGATCAAACTCGGTACTCATACATCACAAAATATATTCAATTTATCAACAATAAATTAAAATCTGTACTCCTAATGGCTTAACACCACCCCGTATACGTACGAATAAGGAAAAAATGCTTACTTAATTTAAATGAAAGACTAAACAACTCAAGATGATGTTAAAATATTTTATAGACATTTTACGAGGCGTGTGCTTGCTACGGAGTTGAAATTAAATTTTGACTCCACTACAATTAAGCTGAAATGACGCATTTATCAGATTTATAACCGATTTTAATGTTCGTAAGATGTCGTTGCTTTTTCTGTAAAAATGACTATTCGTCACACATTCAGACATATGTAAGTAAATTTTCTTCTAATAGAACAAAATAGACAAGCAAAGACCCGTACGTATCAGAATAGATGTGACAAAAACACTCGAACGTATCCAAATAAAGATGAGCAAAGAATTCAATGTTTTATGTTATTTTAGAATTATAAGAATTTAAGAGCAATATCGCGAAAACTTCGAACAATATTCAGACCTTGCGGAACAAGGGTCGTCAGAATTAGTCGAGTCATATCTCATTCTTTTCGTTGCACTTTTGAGACTTGAATACTAAACTACGAAAAAAACCTTTTATACTTCCATCGACATCGTCACAGCTTTCTCTACAACATATCAAAAATACATTTTTGGGTTAAGGCCGACCCTAGGACCGATCTGGGGCAAAAATATTCCTCTCAATTTTCGCTAGAACATATCGTACAGAACGTTATAATTGACGATATATTTATTAAAAACAACCCTGCAGCCCAAACCACTTAACGAATTTTCACCATTTTTTTTTGCTAGTTTCCGGTGGTCCATATCTAACTTTTAAAGTATTAGAAAGCAATTTCTGTGTTTCTTTCGGAGAGGTATATGCTAAAAAGTTTCACCGACCCCCAAAAAACCATGTTTTTGACCACTTTTTCGGTTACAACTCCGGAAGTACTTCATCGATTTTGCTCATCTTCAAACTTGAACTCACTTTTTCGGTTTAATTTCAGGGGAAGAGAAGATTTTGAAAATTGGACAAGTTTTACTAGGTCAAAGCCATATAAAAGTGACGAAAATTCGTCATTTTTTTGGCAGACTTTCATTTCCCCTCCGCTGCAATGTAACTTTTCCAAGGAAGTGTTTGCATATCTGAGTAGTACATATAGTAAGCTTTGCCACGGTATATGATATGTACCTGAATCTTTCTATTGCAACTGGCCGACCATCAACTCCTACCTAGTCAAGTATATAGTAAAAATTTTTGTCGTTTCAAGACCTAAATCGAATCAACTTCGTTCGAGTTATAGCTAAAAAACGATTTCCAGCACTTCCTTGCACGACCTTACTCAATGATCTCTATCTCCAAGACGAGACATTTTTTTGCAAAAGTAAAAAATTACTTTCGTCACAAAAGTGCAACGAAAAGAATGAGATATGACTCAACCAATTCTGACGACCCTTGTTCCGAGCCTGTTCGAAGATTTCGCGATATTGCTCCTAAAGGATTCACAAAAATTACCAAGGTAATGTCAAAGGCCCTACCAAAGAACGTTTTAAGTCATCTGAGGGGGGGAGGGCGGGTTCTGACAGTTGCACTTATAAAGTATGATTACGAAAAAATCCGGACGACTTTGTTCCTCTGCTGAGCCTAATATAACACACAGAATAATGCCATATTAATACCTCGTAGTCGTCAAGAACGTGCCATCCTTAGTATGCCAGACAAATTTAATTCAAGACTGTCTGCCAATAGTAAATAGTAATGGAGTTGGAAAGAAGAAAAAATATTTTGCACAAATATTTGCAAAATCCATCGTGGTCTCTAAAAAAGATTTCAAAGTCACTCAATGTGCACAAAATCAACGGTTGGAGATGTCCTTAAACGTTATAAGGAAACCTTATCCGTCGAACGAGCCAAGGGATCCGGCAGAAAGAAAGGACCACATGACAAAAAGCTCCATGCAAACATTGTTCGTTCTTTCAAACAAAATCCAGTGCTCTTTGACAGAGATCGGGCAAAGAGATATGGAACTTCAGCGAAAATGATACATAACACACGATTGCGGACTGGCACACGGTCATACCATGCTATAAAACGACCGAACCGGAACGATCAGCAGAATTTGAGATGAAAAACGCGAGCCCGAAAGTTGTATGAGACGATATTGACAAAATTCAAAGGTTGTTTCATCATGGATGATGAAACTTATGTGAAAGTTGATGCCAAACAAATCCCAGGCCAGAAATTTTATGTAGCAGAGAAGCGTTTAGGTGTGGCCAACACATATAAATTCGTCAATGTTGACAAGTACGGCAAGAAGCTACTGGTTTGGCAGGCGATTTGTGGATGTGGTCGTAAGAGCAAGTCTTTCGTTACATCGTCTACTTTGAAGTCAGATTCTTACATCACGGAATGTCTCCAAAAACGATTGCTCCCCTTTATCAAAGGGCATAAAGGCAAAGTAATGTTTTGGCCCGATCTGGCTTCTTGTCATTACTCCAACGCTACGTTGAATTGGTACAAGACCAACCATTTACAAATTATCCCGAAGGAGATGAATCCAGCGAACTGTCCCGAATTTCGTCCCATTGAGCAATTTTGGGCAATTGGCAAAAGAAATATGAAGAAGACACGAGCAGCCATCAAGGACACCAATTCAATGAAATTTTATTGGGATAAGTCGGTCAGTCTAATCAAAGGAACGACTGTGCGCCGTATGATGAGTGGTATCAAAGGAATGGTGCGGGATTTCATCCGTACTGGCGAGCTTGCTGTATGACTTTATGTGGAAGTACAAAGTAAATATATATGCTTTCGAAGGATGACAAAAGTTTTCATTGAAATGAATCCGGTTAATAGAAACATCCAACTTGAGTCGTCCGGATTTTTTCGTAATCATACCTTAACGCGCGTACTTCATTAAATTACAACCGCACGGATCCCATGGAACAGGAATTGGGATATGGCACTTGGGTACTAAGCATAAAGTCTTTAGCTGTACCTATCATAGGAGAGTTCCGCCTTCTGTTGCAAGTCCAAGGTCGGGACTGACATACCATCATCTCTCTACCACCTTCCAGGTGCTTAGATAGATTGTGCAGGAAAGGTAAAGGGGTGTATTCACCCAAATTAAACACGTGAACTGCTGTGATTCAGTTCACTATCTCCCACAGCCCCCACGTTTCAGCGCAACTAGGCACCTTTCTCACCAATTTTGCCTTTGGAAGGAAGCAGCTTTCTCACTGTCATAGTTCTAGAGATATGAGTCATCCCTCCCGATTCTACAAAATCCCAAGGATTGGGAAATTCTAAAAGACGTGTTCTCTAAAAGTTTATTCTTTACAACTTTGCCTTTAACAGTAAATCTCCTCTCTATATTGCATAGTTGAGCCTGTATTTGAAAAACGATCTCTTTCGTACATTCCCTGTGCCCAAACCACTGATCCGATTTCCTCAAAAAGTTTTTCCCAATTGTGTGACATCAAATGCTTTCATTTTTCGTGCTGCACTTACCGAGATATTTGCGAAAAAATTTCCCCGACCCACGAAAATCCACGTTTTTTGGACACTTCTTCGACTACATCTCCTTCACCGATTTTGCTCATCTTTAAACTTGCACCATGAGACATGTGTACCGTACCTTTCAGAGGAAAAAACTTTTAGGGTGATCGGTTGAGCCGCTTCGAAAGAAAAAATGGAGACGAACGATCGGACATTTTCTAATGCTGATTTCGTCATCTCTAGACGATAATAAATTTATCTCTCCCAACCAAATTGTTTGTTGTTTGTAGTAAATGTATAGGACCTTTGTACTTCGTACGGGTCCAATTTCAAAGGTTTGCAATCCAAAATTATTATGTCTTGCTCCATTGCTTCATAGGATTACAAGCTATTTAACTTTGGAAATTCGACAAACTTATATAGTTCTCCCCAATGTATATTGACGGAGCAAACTGATAGATATCACGAGTACATACATTGGAAAAGAATGTAACAATGAAGTTGTAACACTAACGCGAATCGACATTATTAAATCCCTTGACCCATTCCGTCTTGCTGGAAACATTTTTTTAATGAACATGGGGAACAATGTCACATTTTATCTGCATCGATGAACTTATCAATCTTCACTATGTTGTAGAGAGAGTGCCGTTAAAACTATATGGAATGAAGATTTACTTTCCAACGTATGAGTAAACATAATTTCATCGCCATAAAAACCACACTTATCGCCTTCAAATATCGACTTTCGATTACGATAATGTTGCAATCCATATTGTGGTCGTGCTATTAATGGAGCAATAATTCATGAAAAGACTGAACGAATGCGACAAATTCATCAATTTCGGATAAAGTACACTTCATTTTCAGTTAAACGTTCATTTATTAAAACGAACAATAAATTCACTTTGGCAACATTTTTCATTTCGCATTTATTTCTAAAAAAAACGTGGATTATCAATCGCTTTATCTTTCCGTTAATAAAATTGAAAGACATTATTTTTTCGACATAACTCACATCGTCATAGGAGCTTAGCTATTATTAGTAGATGATTCACCCCCGTGTATGTAAAAGATTTTGAAATTAACAGCGGAAAGCGTAGAAAAGATATTTTGTTGTTACTTCCTTAAAATGTGAATTATTTGAGCGAAACGGAATATGGAGTAGGAGCTTATAAAACGTTTTTATGTACTTTGTACACGAACCGAGGGAAAATCACTGGCGAAACATTTGTTCTTAAAATTCTAATTCTATAAATAAACCCAAGAAAATTCAATTTCATTTTTATTTAAAAATACAGCGCTGACATTAGAGTAAAACCGCACGATTTGAAACAAAAGAATTTTTTTGGAATCAACGTTACAGACTGTTACTAATCCGACGAGATCTTAAACGTTTCGAGCAATGCTATAAGTTTGCCCATTGGATAAGACTTTTGACCGATTTTCAGAAGAATGACTCTTTCTTTTGTCCTAATTTGACTCAAGCTGAAAACACTTTTTATCGGTAGATATTCTATGTCGGGAATCCCACATGTCCGAAATTTTAGAATTTTCCTGAAACTGTCCGATATGTTCGATTTTTTTCGTGAAAAATGTCCGTTTTTTGCGAAAAACATTCGAAATCCAGAGTTTGTAGTTCGAAAAATCGCCAGTACGGCATTTTCTTTTTCTTAATCCAATATTACCAGGATTTCCTATTTAAAATTCGAATTTCATTTAAATGAAGCGTCTAAAAAAGCGGCGAAAAGTAGTGGAAATCCTGCTCTAGGTAGAAAAAAGTATTCTATACAAAGACTGAAACTCCTGACGAGATTCACGAATCCCTTCTCTGGCTAGAACACGTAAATGGAAACGCATTCCTTAATGAACAGTCTGTAACCGAACGTCTAGGAACAACCATTATTTGTTTGTTTTATGCTTGTTGCAAGAATGAAAAATTTTCAATTTGCGTTATTTCTGCTGATGCGGAATTTATCAGCTCTTTCACAAACACACTTCTATCGTAAACAAAATCGACAAGAAAGTTATCACATTGGAGCCAGAACCTACACCCACGTAATGGGTGCACGAGTACGTCAATGTGATAAAGAAACTGGTTTAATTGCGTTTTTACGTTGAATTGAATGAAGTGTGTGTTTATGAACCAGCTGATAAATTCATGGTGAGCAAAGAGAAAATATTCTCTTCTGTGTGTCTACCGTTTCTGCCTTAGACAACAGCACCTACACAGATACAATCGCCGCGCCGGTGAGGAACGCAATGCTATTGTTTCTAGTTATCTTTCTCTAGATACTACGTTGAACGTCATAACATTTGCTTGTTTTGTTAAAAAATCAATTTCTCAGTTTTGTTACGTAACAGGGGGGGGGGGGTCGAGTGATTGTTACAGTGTGTGACAACGACGGGGGGGGGGGTAAGTGGCCAAAAATGTGTACGTAATTTAGGGACAGCCCCTAGAGAACACGGTGCAGTGGTATTCCAAATAGCGGGTCATTCTTATTTTGCACAGCTGTAGTATTATATAATTGTGGAAAGTATGGTGTACGTAATTTTACACCGCACAATATTTACGAATCGAAGCACAAAACATTGTTATCGAACGATTAATTTTCAAAATTAATGATTGGCCAATAAACTAAAAGAAAATTTTAATTTTTCTATATTTCACTATAAATATATAAATAAACAAATAAATAAAAACGATCAGCTATTTTAATCCTTTCCCCAGCTATTTTTCATTTGCAATTTTGATGTGGAACAATATATTTCACGTATTTTTTTTCTCTGTAAGCTCAACGTAGCTAAACCATAAGCTTCAGTTTTTGGTAACCTTATAAGAAATTCGACTAAAAATAGAAAATTTCCAATAATATTCAAGAAACGTTTTAGCTCACGTACAGCCCCAGTATAGAAAAGGTATATATTTCTTAGGACATTGTTATATCGGTACTTTCAAAAATCGTCACAAATAATCATTCATTGAATCCATGGTGGTTCGATGAGTGGAAGGGAGTGGGAGGTGGGTCCTATGTTTAACCAAGCAAAAATTGATGTTTTCTATGTGGACTCAACTAACAATTTGTATGAAATTTTTTAGATTCATTCATATGGATAGCATGATTTGAAAAGATAAGGATATTTATGGGGAAATTTCATAGGACACATAGAATATTATTTTGAACGCTGTTTGACTGCTCATTCGATGTAACAATAATAATGAAAAGTTCTATAAATATCTCGATACTCATGCCAGTGAAGAATGTGAAAAGATGAGAGACTAATTTCCATCTAATCCAGACACCATGCAATTTTGTTTGAATAGAAAGTGCATAAACATGGCGCAATTACGCTCTGTTGATTGTCAAAGTAATTCGTGTCGTCTTTTGTCTTAGTTATTTATACAAGGGATTTCAATAAGTCATCGTACGTACAAGTAGGCGAACGAATGCTTCTGTCGTATGATTTGGTCGAAGAATGTACGATTACTTTTTAAACTCCAAGTAGATTTGGCGTTTTCTGCCGTAATGAGAGAAAAAAAACTCGAAGAAAATCAGCGAAGATTTTCGGAGAATTTCGCCGGGAATCTTTTGTTTAATTTTGTCACTAATTTGATTTTTTTCGTTGAAAATCTTCGTTGATTTTCTCTGAGTTTATTTTTTCTTTATGAAGGCGGTATTAGGGTACGTGCAATAATGACGTCCCGTACGTTTTTACCAGTTTTTCAATCGTACTACCCCTCGCATAGTACTTCCCCTTTTCTTTTTTCCCCGCTTCCCATGTGGATGTGTTTTTATGATTCAACGTCATTAACAGGATAAACTAAAGCTTACGGTAAAACTAAGAAATATTAGCTAAATTGAAAATCGAAGTAGATCTGAATTGAGTCTGTTGAAATCAAAAATCGGTTTAGTCAAAATGACGTTTGATACGTCAAATATTCAGATAAATAAATCGATCTTTATGTCGTTTTTTATCATAACGCTAACGATACAAACATTTTGGACCTTTTTCCAAGCTTCCGTTTGCCTCACAGCTTTGACGTTTAAAACGTCATTTTGACAGTTGTAATAGACCGACTTTAAATCCCAACAGACTCAATTTCACTAGTGATAGTCGAAGAAATGTATCAACAATTTATTTTGGAAAACAAGGAAAATGTAAATATTTAAATTTTGCCGGCCGTTAGTGTCAACCAATAGTGAGATAGTGTATGGGATGGAATGGCGCAGTGGTGAACGCACTAGCCTTCCACGCAGAAAACCCGGGTTCGATCCCCGGGATGTATAGGATTTTTCTGTGATAAAAACATGTAAAGGATCATCCCTAAGTTCACACAAGCTTCATAAGTTGGGTAGTTGCTGTGGAGCAACGAAAAGTATCAGAAATAAAATGCTCATATGTTACAATGCTGCATACACAAACAGCACATAATGCACGTCAGCGGAGACTTGGCGCAATTATCAGTCCGAGAAAAGAAACTGATGGGAAAGAGCGTTGGCGTATCCCCACTAATCCTCCATAGATGGCGCTGTACTAGACATACAACACATACGAAAAATATGGCGGGACAATGAACACGGTGCGAATGATGATGGCCATTCCAATTGGATCGCACAAAACGCAAAACTGTGAGCTTAAATTCAATTGTGCCTCTAGTTTTACTAAGAAGAGCAGCGAAATGGCTAGAATAGGCTCTGCCCACACTCTAGTTTGAATTTTCAATTTCGTTAAGGTCAACAAATAACTAATTTTATTCTCCCTAACGTCTTTAAATTTCAATTAAAAATGGAAATTTCGGAGTTAAGTAGAAGATAATCATAAACTTGTTACAGTTTAATTTTCAGTCAATTATAATAGCCTCGTAATTTTAAATAAACTTTAAGTAACTTCGTCATAAAATCTTGTTGATAAATAACTTATGTCGTTGGTGTACAACTCCAAGTGGGCTCGAATGTAAGGAATCTTTTCGACGATGGAAGTTGCGTCTATTATTATTCAGCTAATCTGCTTGTGTGGCTGTTACCGTAAATTCTAATGACTCTTATTTAAATTCTATTCAAGTAGCGCGTACTGTTCTCAAAACTTTTCTAATGAAATTTTGAAAACATGATGAGGGTTACGTATTTCGTCGTGCTTAGAAAATTTTCACGCGTAATTGTGCAATTTTTTTCTTTCACTTGAAATCTTATAATATCCACTTATATATTTTTTTTTCAAACAACTGTACACCACCAATTTTAAATTAAATTTTAATCTATAGAATTGATGAGGGTGCACATTATTATTAATGATTTTAATTTATTGAAAATGCTGCTTAATTAAGATGATTCGTGGCTAGCTTTATAAAGCATAAAATAAATTTTCTTAAATAATCTTTGTGGTAAACTACTACATTTATCTTCGCTTCGACCAAGTGAAGTTAGTAATTTCCTACATGAAAATAACACACATTGGAAATATATTGTGGTATTCACGTTGGAAAATAAAGGAAGAACACTTATTCTGCATTGAGCTTGGCTAAAATAGCTAGAGAAAATCAACAAAGGTTTCCAACGAATTTCGCCGAAAAAATCAGATTAACTACAAAATTTAACAAAACAATAGCATAGAATCTTTTGATTAATTTTGTCGCTAATTTGTCTTTTTTCGGCGAAATTTGTTGAAAATCTTTTATATCGACGAACAGCAACGGTCATTGGTGAGAATACAAGCATTTTCAGAATAATCATGGTTGGTGTTGCACTAGGATCAATTATGGGCTCACTACACTTCATAGTGTACATGAATGACATACTTCGGCTTCCGTTCCTCGGTAAGATTCTTCGACACCCTTCCGTATTATTCTGCAGATACGCCCGATGAACTCGAGAGGGTAATGCAGCTGGATGCGACACTCTAACATTAATGGCTTAGCCGAAACATCCTGACCATGAATATCAACAAAACTTCCTACATGACGTTTGGACGCGCTCGCAACCTACCAGATTTCAACATTGTGGTTGACAATCAAGCGATTAAAAGAGTACGGACGTACAAATATCTTTGGCTAGTAGTCGATAAAAACTTGACCTTCGACAAGCATATTGACCACGTGAAAAAGATGATCAGGCCATTTATTTCGCTCACGTGGAGAAATGGAAAGTATATTCCCGGTGATAAACGGAAACTGTTATATTTCTCGTATGTGCAGAGTCACCTTTCATACATGCTTCCAATCTACAGCCTAGGAACCAAAATGAAATTAAAGGAACTTCGGACACTACAGAACGGATACCTTAAAGCCCTTTTTCGTTTACCCAGAAGAACAGCCTCCACGTACTTATACAGTTCGAGCATATTTCCTTTGGAATACCTTGCATTTGCTGAACGAGTGACATATCTTCATAAAATGTTAAAAAATTTGACCAAGCATAACATTGATATTAAGCTGAATCGGATCGTCAATCAACGCTCAACAAGAAGGTTAAGCCAAATTCACATCTCATTGTAAAACCCATCTCTTAGACAGTCGATAAACGAATATAACAGGCTAAGCTCTGACTTAAGACAGTGTAATAACATAGAAACTTTCAAGTCTAAGGTTAAGCTTAAAATGATGAGTGAGAGCAGTGAGTTCAATGCCGTATCGCTTTTTCTTTTCGTCAACTGAGGCCGTGTTAATTATTTGTGAAATTATTTTGATTATTCATTTTTACGTTCTAGCCATCGATCGAACCTAATTCGACCTGTGATATTATCATCAATTTTTTGTTATTTTTTGTTTTAGTTACTTATTTGTTTTATCCATTTACGGGGGGACGGGGTGGTTCAGTGGTGAACGCACTGGACTTCCACGGAGAAGGCCCGGGTTCAATTCCCGGTGCTGGCATGTATGAGGAATTTTTCTCTAAGAAATTATGCATTGCATAACGTCCCTAAGTTAACCCAAGCTTCATAAATTGGGTAGTTGCGGGATTTGAAGCCCGTAACGAAAATTGTACACAATAAGTCGGACGGTGACGTCACTCACCTACGTAGCAGTTTGTGTACAACAGAATGGTCGAAAAATACAACCACATCGTCATCAGCTGCAGCTACTCGACCACAGATGGCGATGAACCCACAAAGTATGGATATCGACATTCAACAAAAAGGCGCGAGCGTAGCAACCCATAAAAAATCACACACTTGGGGCGTGCGGTCACTGCGGACAATAACGCTACCACATTGGACGCCGAACCCGTTAGTCAGCTAACCTCCCGGCAGAGTGCACTACATTACAAATCAACTTAACGAATGAAATGTGTGTGTGAAATATAAACTTGAATATTGTGTGATATGAATTAATAAGAAGCCAGACCTGTCACTACGACCTCCTGGTCTTCAAGAAAATTGTAATCATTAGATATAAGAAATATTGTAATAAGTTGTAATATCCATACGCTAAATAAATAATCCATTTATTTATTCTTGTAAAGCCTAATTTTATTCAACTTTGTGCTTCACGTCGTTTCGATATTTAAAGTGATAATAAAACCACACATTTAAAAAAAATTGCTATATAATGTGGCTGAGCTTCAATTTTTGCTAATCATTTTTTAACTTAATTGTAAAAGTTCTACGAGGGCTGCTAAATAGCTCAGAGAATGTTAAATACCGACAACCACTTCCATTTTTTATTCAAAACTAATTTATTTAGAAATATAATTGTCGTCTTATTTTTTCAAAAATTAACAAAAAAAGCATAAAAAACAGTTCATTTAGACGCATAAAAATACTTATAGCGAATGCCTGTCAAGAGCAGCAAAAATCTAGGTGTGACATTTTGTTAGGAGAGAATGCAGACCCGATTAGAGGGGGAAGCGGGGATAAATCCACCGGGCTCGAGAGTGCAACTGAACGTTTCTTTCTTCGAAATTTTTGTCTGCGGCGCTCGAGTACATACCACGTTTCAATTAAAGAGCTAGTAAATAGTCCAATCATTTTGGCTTGCGGCACCATACACAATCCATCAATGGATCGTGGCATTCGGCCTCCGTCAGTTCGTTTGCAGCTGTCAAATGGGGCTAAAATTTTGTATTTTTTTTTTTCAAAATAAAAAGAACGGTACGTTTTGAAGGTATCCCGTAGAATAATTTATTGCTTAGAATTGCGTTTTACGTCTGTTCAAATTAACTTGTCAAAATAGCCATGGACCATTGTTGAAATTCTCACTTGTAATTTAAAAATGCCACTTGCGGCGATGAAACAAAATCTTTGACTTACCGAAAGAACAAGTAGAGACAGTCAAAAATTTCGCCGGCGTCTGCGGCGTAAACTTAAAGGGATCGAAAAATTACTCATAGTTGTTCACCTTTTGGGTATTTAAGTCGCAATAATTGAGAGAAGCGTAGACAGCGCTGCAACAAATTCTTCTCTGATTTAGAGGCTTCGGCTTTTTAATATATCTAGCGCTATAATCTAAATTCGAAGGTGAAACATAATAAATAAAAGCATCGCATTCAGTACCAAAATTTTGGTTTATATTTTCTTACACTTACAGAAATATATTTTTGCATCAAATAGAATTTTGTACTTCTGCGCAAGTTTTTGCAGTGTTCAAAAGCTGCGCAGAAGTACAAAATTCTATTTGATGCAAAAATATATTTCCGTAAGTGTAACATAAAACCCCCACCCTCACCCTGGGCCCGGAATTTCTCTTTACGGTTTCTTGAGAGAATCTACACGCGTCAAAGAAAATTTTTGTTATTAAATGTGAACAATAGATTATGGCTCTGGATGGACGAAATGAAAGTCGACGGCTCTGTATTAGAGGTGAGCGGGCCGCCCGAAACTTGACTAAAAACCCTACTGGAACAAAATCAATTTGTCGGGTCGTGTTTTTGAATATTTTTTTTGTCAGATAGGCTCGAGTCGGGTTTTGATTTTTTTCGGGTCGGGTCGGGTTCGAAGACTTTAACTAGCAAAACTCGAGCCGAAAAAAAAATTCACTCAATTATTTTCTCAAAATTGAGTTTAAAAAACATTTCAAATGAAATCTTTTTAAAAAAGTTCGGGTATGGGTTCGGGTCAGGTTTGGTTCTGGTCGCGATTCAATTTTTATTTTGATTCGGGTCCAATTGATAAAAAAGGTCGACCCGTCCGTAGGTTGGATAAACAAAATTAGCCCGGACACAGGGTCTGGTACCTATGGAAATGCGTACCGTCCTTCATTCTAGGTAAATTCCAAGACACTACCTATGTCTCTGCTGCACTTTCCTTGCGGATAAGAGGGCAGCACTCATAGCTTGTAGTTATATTGAATGATATTTTTCGGAGGATATATGAACAAGCTCGGCAATTTGATGACATTTTTCGTCTTGCAAAGAAAGCGCGTTCATCACTTGTTGACCTACTCCTGAAATGAATACTCAGCTCAGCTCGGTATAAAAACCTTGTAAACTGGTTTTACCAATAGAATTCTTCGGTACGGCAGACAAAGCGTATGAAAGAAATACTCTGAAGCAATTGTAGTTGGAGCGTACACTGTGCAACTAACTATTTTCTTCAAGTGAACTGGGATGACCCATGTTGATCTCTTATGAGCCTTATCACACAAGAACATGCGTCACATTGAAATTTGATCGTTTTCGATTCGAAAAAATTTCTATTCGTATGAAAATATTCAACATTTTCAATTAAGTTTTATAACAAGAAAACAATAAAAGAAAGGTGTCATCAGGTTATCCTGTAATTATGTGAAAATTATGCAACAACTTCACACGAAACGGAAATATTTTAAAAGATTTAAATTTTATTGCTACCCCCATGCAATCCATTTATAGAACCCTTTTTTCTGGAAACGAACGAAAGAATATTAAACTGAAACGACAATCACAATACGTTTTTAAATAAAAATTTCTGTGAAATCTCTGGGAAGAACGTTAAATATATATTTTGGAAGGAAAATAACTTGGTGGTGCAGTTAGGGTTTTCAATAGAAAAAGCTCTAGCAAATGGAAAAATTACATTTACGTTTATGGTCTTGTGTCAGGCCGATTTTGCGAGTAAAATATTTTGTTTTCGCAAATGTAATATGGAATTTTCGTGACTCAATATCATTAAAGTGTAATATTTGTTCCAAGTCGTGTAGCATTGAATATTTTTTTTTTTCAAATTTCGGGAATATTTGTTGGCAACTTTCCGGCTTTATCGCATTGGAAGGAATGTCAACTACAATTTGTACGAAAAAATATTTAATAAATCAGCTCTATTTACGTACACGTAAACAAAATCATCTTTCATTGATACGAATGATAATATCCGGAAATTAGAAAAACAACATTCGAAGGAAAACGATATCCTACGACATCCAAATTCTTTCATATCGAAGTGTTTACATCAATGTACGATTTTGAGATCGCCGCTCGTGGTTTATAGGATAAAACTTTTTAAGATGTATAGTAGATAGGTTATTGATTGTTGCTCAACCTTAACATTTTGTTTGTTCGTTTGCGACAAACGAAAAGTTCGATAATGAATTACTACATGGGGTGAAAAGTCCGCGGCCTCACATAGAGATGGCGTCATTACTTCAGAATTTTTGTTAACATTCAGTAGTACCACCCTTTACTTGTCTACAGCCAAAATTTCCTGACATTTGGTGTCATAGTTTTCGAATTACTGTCAATAGAGTGACGCAGGTTTTTGTTGTTCGTAAAAAATGGAAAATAATAAATTCCATGTGTTGATTAAGCATTGTTTCTTAATGGGAAAAAATACGGTGCAAATGACAACGGTCAAGAAGTGGCATGCTGAATTTAAACGAGGTAATACAAGCACCGATGATGCCCCACGTTCAGGACGTCCAAGTGAAGCAGTTACTGAAGAAAACATCCAAAGAATCCATCGTATTGTTTTGGCTGATCGGAAAGTTAAAGTTAGTGAAATAGCTGACATCCTCAAAATATCAACAGAACGGGTGCGACACATTTTACACGAGTATTTGGACATGAAAAAGCTTTCTGCGCGATGGGTGCCGCGTTTTCTAACAATTGATCAAAAGCAGCACCGTCTTGACGATTCAGAGCGTAATTTAGCTTTGTTCGAGCGTAATCCAACGGAGTTTTTGCGTAGATTTGTCACGATTGGTGAAACGTGGATTCATTACTATACACCAGAGTCCAATAGACAGTCTGCAGAGTGGTTAGAATTTGGTCAAAGCCGACCGAAGCGCCCAAAGGCACAGCGTTCTGCAGGCAAGGTTATGGCCACGATTTTTTGGGATGCGCATGGCATAATATTTATCGACTATTTGGAGAAAGGAAAAACAATAACGGGCGAGTACTATGTCACATTATTGGAACAGCTCGACAACGAGATCAAGAGAAAACGACCGCATATGCAGAAGAAAAAGGTCCTGTTTCATCATGACAATGCACCAGCGCATTCATCCATAAAAGCAACTGTGAAACTGGACTCTTTGGGCTATGAATTACTCCACCACCCACCTTACTCTCCAGATCTGGCCCCCAGCGACTACTATTTGTTCCCAAACTTAAAAAGATGGCTACAGGGAAAAAGAGTTTACTCTAATGATGAGGTGATATCCGAAACAGAGGCCTATTTTGCAGGGTTGGAGAAATCCTATTATACCAAAGGTATCCAAATGTTGCAGGACCGTTGGACTAAGTGCATTTCCCTTCAGGGAGACTACGTTGAAGAATAAAATTAATTTCATATGTAAAAGTTAGTTCTTTCATTGCAAGGCCGCGGACTTTTCACCCCATGTAGTAGTGAACGGTGAACACATCACATCACTTGTGCTATCGAAAGGTTAATGCCGAGGGGTGACGCACTTCTGCGGTTTATGGAATAAATGGGAATAAATGGAATAAATGGGAATAAATGGAATAAATATTGGAATAAATGGAATAAATTATAATTTTTTCAAATTCGTCAAAACCTCAAATCGACTTGATTTTGATGGCAACGCACACAACAAACCATACTAACGTGTCAAAAAGTGAAAAAACCCTCTTTTGAAAACTTAAAAGAATTTTTGTTGAAAAATGGAATAAATAAATTTATTCCATTTATTCCCAAAAAAATAAAATTTAATCTCAAGACGGTTTAAATGCTTTATAATTTGTGCAAACCTTTTTTTGAACTTATTTGTCTAACTTGTGATGTGTTTGGTTCAGATATTTCGCAGAAACAACAAAAAAAATTTTGGGAATAAATGGAATAAATGGAATAAATGTAGTGCGCCACCCCTCGGTTAATGCACAAGAATTTATGCTTAGGAAATTCATTTACCGTCTCATTTTCAAAAACCGGCTTTTTGAAGAAAAAAGAAACAGCCGAAACAGCCCATGTTCACGCTACAGACTTCCTGATAGCTTGAAGTTATGGCAAATTGTCAAGTGTTCTGTCAGACATCTTGCACGGAATCTTTAGATAAAGGTACACACAACAAGTCGAAAAATGGCTCTGGTTGGTGACTCAACCTGCATTAGCTTAAAACGGGCTCATCTTTTCACTAGGTATTTCGCCAATACGCTAATTTTATAGGCCCTAGGGAAGATGTCACTTTTTATGTGGACCATATGGTGTTTGGCGAAAACACTTTACGCAGGTGACCTAGCAGAGCCGGTATGACGAGACTCCGACTGTTAGTAGGCAGAACTTTCAAAAACAGCTACCTGAGGCGATTGTCAAATTAGTGATGCAGGTCTCTTCGAGAACACATGAATCTTTAATTAATTAATTAGAAATTTTTTTATGCACTGGCTAATAGTTGCTTGGTTTGGCGAAAAAAGAAATTGAAAATATATTGTAATTTACAAATACCAAAAAAAATTTGAAAATGTAGAGGAAACATATTTATTTGTGTGCATTTCCAGCGAAACACCATATGCAAGGGATCTGTACGTATCAGAATAGATGTGGCAAAAAAAGTTGATGTTACGAAAAATTCAAACGTATTAAAGTAAATATAGCCTTAACTCTTAAGTGTATGAAAATACATTCAAAAATTAGGTTGGCAATTTCCTGTAGGGCAATATTGAAAAACCCGTGTTCACCTCAGTTTTCTCTACAACATAGCAAAATACCAATTTTTTGGGTTAGGTCCGACCTTAGAACACTAAGGAGAGGCCTCGGACAAATAATTCCATACAACACAGCAACAATTTTTTTTTGTTAAGAGCCGATCTTAGGACCGACCTAGGGCACTAGGGGACTTCCATAGACAAAAATGTTTTCTCAATTTGCTCTGTAACATAGCAAAGAAAAAAAATGTTTTAGTTAGGGCCGACCTTAGGACCGACCTGAGGCCCACTTGAGCCCTAAGCACAGTCACCGGGCCCAAATTTCTTTTTGAATATATATTTTGTTACTCGGCTACTTCTCAAATAGAAAAAGAATCAACAAAATCGGTTAGGATTTACACGATTTATGTAAACAAACACATTGGGCCCTAGTAGAAGCTCAGTTTTAGAGGAGTCCTGACTGAGTCCAAGGGCTTCTAATCAAAAAATTTTCTTTTACAAAATGTGAAGACGTTCCTAGACCTTTCGATCAAAAAAGAAAGTTTTTGAAAATCGGAAGAGATTTACTCGTACAAAAAACATATAGGGCCCTAGCAGATACTCCTATTTAATGGCCTAGCTAAGTCCAACAGCTCGAAATGAAAAAAGTTTCTTCGATAAATTGTCGGCCATACCCAGATCTTTCAAACAAAAAAAAAATAAGATAAAGCATTCACACACCAAAATCGGAACACAGGAAATTCGATAAAAGACCAGGTAATTCTCAAAAAATTCAATCCACAAGTTTTAGGTCAACTGATAATAAGTAAAACTACAAACCTATTACTAGAATTCGAAATTTTGTTTCAAAATGTGGTCGTTACAAGAAATATAAATCAGAAATCAAAAAATTGCTTTGCACAAATTTCTCCAAATTTGAACTACATTAGTTTCACTTGTATTAAAAACATTGAAAGTGCCTTGAATAGAGTCTTTGACGATTGTCGGACACTACAAGGGAACTTTGGCTGTCAACAGGGCTAGTGGATAAGATCACAAATACGAGCAGTCCTACTGAAGACTAACCAAGACGGAACTGTGTTCCGTCAATGAGAGCGCTGGACTTACGTGCGAATATTGAGTCAGAAAAATGATAGAAGTCGTTTCTAACATGCCAATAATCATATCGGTGATTTGTATAAGTCTGATGGTTGTAATAAAAGACTGGACAAGACAGAAAAGCAAAACCGGATTTAAAGAAATGAAAAAAACTTTGGTACAATGTAGTGTTGACCAAATTTAGAGTTATTTAATTTAAGGCTCTAAAATGTATGTTAAAGGTGAACCCTTGCAGCTGTAGCGGCACATATCTTTTGTAACAAATAATCCTGGGGGAATGCTACGTTATTTGCAATATATTGGGGAGGTCAAATCTACTAAGAAGGTTATGAATTGTGAGACAGTAATTGCACCTGACCACAATGCAGAGATTTCAACTCTAAGTGAACTATCAAGCGCTTTCCCTACATTATGACGTGCTTGCAATAACGACTTCTGGCATTCATTGGAGGCTATCATTGTCCTAGTAACTTCTAGCCATGGTAAGCCACTGGTCTTTCTTTAGGATGATCAAGAAACGGCACCTACGTGGCTGACCACAATTTCTCACAAAAAACATTCATTCGCTTAAGTGGTACCAGTTCGTTCGTATCAAAAAAGAAGTAGTTGTAATTACGTCTAAATTAAAAAAGGGACGTAACTCCTTAAAAATAATAAACTAATTGCAAAATTCTAGAAATAGAATTGCTAGAAAAGCTCGTCCCGAAGTTGTGCAGAACCTTATGGGCTGCTTCAGCGAAAACTCTTTGAAAATTATCCTGTCAAACATCATATAAGTTCAAGATTTTTTCAAATCGTACCTAGAGGGTTAATGTATCTATTAAAAAAATTTCGACATCGTACCAATTACTTTTCATTCAAAATTTTAACATTTTCCGCGTTCCGATTTTGGTGTGTGAATGCTTTAATCGGAAAGATTCACTCGTTTTTGTAAATAACTCGACCAAAAATCACTTAAACGGCCCTAGCTCGGCAGCCCTTGGGCCGACAGTGCGCAGATTCAATCAAATAAAAGATTTTTCGATTACCTTTCAGTGGAACATAGATTTTGCCAATCAGTCAAGTTATGTGTTGACGGAGAGACGGACGCGTCTAGACGGTCGGACAAAGTTTTTATTGTTCGGAGTTTTCGAATTTTCGTTCTGGAGTGACAATACTTAGAGAGTTGGTTTCTTCTAGGAAGTTATAGAGTTTGGTCAGTAGAATTTTTTAATATTTTAAGAAAATGGCTGCCAGCTGACATAGCGGCGCCATCTTGGATTTTTTGTTATCTTCTGAAATAGAATACCTAGAGAGTTGGTTTCTTGAGGAAAGTTACAGAGATTGATGCAAACAGTTTTTTTTGGAAAAAAAATTTTTTTTGAAGAAAATTTTTTTTCGGAGAAAATTTTTCTCTGAGAAAATTTTTTTCAGAAAAATTTTTTTCTGAGGAATTTTTTTAATTCATTTGGAGAAAAATTTTTTTCTGAGGAAAACTTTTTGAGAGAAAGTTTTTTCTGAAAAAATTTCTTTCGGAAAATTTGTTTTTGGAGAAAAATTTTTTTTCGGAGAAAATTTTTTTCGGAGAAATTTTTTTTCGGATAAATTTTTTTCTTTGAAAATTTTTTGCAAAGTAAATTTTTTTGGGAGAAATATTTTCTCAAAAAAAAGAAAAATTTTTCAACAACTGCAAACTGCCAAAATCAGCCAAAATCGCATATAAAAACCTCTTAAAAGGTAAAATGTGACGCAGCCCGTAAGTCCGCTTTTAAAATTAATGATATCGCTTTAGGTGACTCCAATGATATCGCTGATGATACGTCAAAATTTGTTTGAATGAAATCTTGTGTTCAAAGTTTCCTGAAACAATTACAGCGCTTTGTTTAAAACAAAATTACGTTGTGTTAAAAAAAAAATTGCGTCACAAATGCCGGACCCAACGACGAAATAACTTTTCTGTACTTTCAGTTTTTATTTCTTGTTACAAAAAAGGCCAATTTTGGCGTGACATTCTTTATGAACGGCCCATTGGGAGTAACACTTATGCCCATAGAACTACAAACCTTCGTGGCGTGCACATATTGCATAATTATCAACGGCCTTCCGCCGCTAAGTTTCGGCTGAACATTCTGTTCCGCCACCGTCCGCCTCTCGGATCGGCTGAACATTCTGTTCAGTTCCTAAAATAATTCAATAGAAAATAATTTTTATATTTCAATTGTATCTGAAATTGTAAACTGTTTTATACCGTGTAACGGTACGCATCATTGTTATGTTTAGTATTTAAGGAAGATTTTTATATGTAATAAACCTCTCTCGTTTGTGGATTCAAAGCAACAACAACAAGTTGTTTCATTTCAATCTCCACTCCTTAAAGCTCGTTTAGCTAGGAACTTAAGCTTGAAAACGTTCGAAATTTTCTTCAACCTTTTACTTTAAGCGGATTTTAACATCGGTTTGAGTAATTTTTTACTTACGTTGAACATATGAGACAGTTGAATGTACGTTACACGGGACACACAACACACAACATTACACGGGAGTATACAGACCTTTTGGGAATACTTTTTTATCAACTAATTAAAAATCACTTTTTCCAGCGTCTGCCATTTCGTCCGTTTTGTTGACCCGCAACCCTATCTCCGAAGTAAATACAAAATTTTATATATTTTATATTAAAAGCAGAACTTCTTAGTTCATAAGCTCATAATCTGTAAGAACTCCAACGAACGTAATGAAAATATATTTTTTTTATGGCGACATAAAAAGTTTGGACAAGTCAAGAAGTATAACAAGTCCTTAACCTTCATTGCACACTTTTCGCAATGCTTTTTCAACTTGTTTCATTATTTTGTCACAAAATTTAATTATTGTTGCAATGGTAAGAAATGCGCATTCGGAACATTAACAACAAAATGGAAAACCTTAAACAAAGTGCAGGAAGAAAGAGTTCAAAGTTTTATTTTTTGAAAGGATTTTTCGTTACAGTCAAGTTTTTCAATTAATTTTTTCTGTTCGTTTCACAAATCATTTCGGATGCTCTTACTCTTTTAGTGCTTTCACTTCTGTACCTTCATGATTGTTACCGTTCATCAAAACAAAAACAAAAAAACAATTAATTCGTACAGAAAAGTCTGTATGTCGTCAGACTAATCAGCCGCTAGTTGTCGACAATGTGAGATTTCACGAATTCGCGATATCACTGAGATGCAACGCCTTCGAAGTACATTAGAGGTTACTGCACGGCTCTCATGAGAAATCGGCATGCGCCCAATTATTGCAAGCTGAATCTCTAAGGTTCTCTTAACGTTTGGTGTAAAAAGCAAAATACTCGTCATGAAACTAACACTTTTTATAAACATTTCCAATTCACATCGGTGTGAACTATCTCTGAAAGCATTTTCCTTTTGTACGGAAGCTTACATTTCGTAAAAGGAAAATGAGTTTGTACATCTATTTGTTGCATTTTATACGGAGAAAACTAATGTGCTGATTTACGCAGTATGAAATGGTGGCGCCACCAGCGATTTTTGATATTCTAATTTGCTTAAGAAGTAGATGAACTAAGAATAAAGAACTAAGCGATGGGAAATTATATTTGACCGATAAAACAATTCAACGTTACCGATAAGAATTAATAAATGATCGATAACTTTTTACCGATACCTTTATTACAGTCACTTCTCTTTGGAATTTTTCCTTTTACAACATGTTATGAGGTCTTTTGGACACTACCTCAAATATGCGCGCTTTAATTACACTTTGAATATGTGCTTAAAAACTTATCGGTTGAATTGTTTTTTCGGTCGTTTATTATCATCCCTAAGCAATTATGAATCTGTTATCAGCCTAAATCCATCAGTATGTTTTGTGCGGAACTTTACATTCATTTCCTTCACTCTCACTACATCATCCATAATAATTTGAGACAAAACATATTGTTCCCCACGTAACAAAACATCTACTTTGTAAAATTTGTGAATTTGCTTGCATTACCATTGTTTTCAATGCAAACTCGTATCTTTTTTACATTTGTGGACGTTCAGTTTCTATAACTTTAGAGGGAGTATGTTTCAAAGTTTTTTCAAAGTCCTGCTCGAGCCTATAGAGAGCTTATGATTTTTTCTACAGGCGGTTTCGGCTTTGTATGAAAGTTTTTTATGCTCCATGATATTTTAAAATCGCCCAAGAAAGTTAAAAAACCGCGACCGACTGGACCGTTTGTCAAAAATAGAACGTTTCGTGAAATGCATTATCCGGTGGAGAGCTTAAAACTTTTTCAGTTGGCGGTCTCGGCTTTGTGTGGAAGTCCCTTAAGAAAACCAGCCGGTAAACATTCAAACTTTCATTAAAAAAAAAATTATAAAAAATTTCAAAAAAAAGTGAAAAAAAATTTTATAAAAAATTTAAAAAAAAAAACCAAAACAATTTTTGGGGTAGGCCAACCTTAGATCCGACCCAGAGCCCTAAAGAAAGGCCTCGGAAACATACTTCAATGGACAAAAAAGTTCACCTCAATTTACTTTACAACATATCAAAACCAATTTTTTAGCCTGGGGCCGACTTTAGGACCAGCCTAAGGCTCTAAGGAGAGGCCTCAAGCCCATACTTTCATGGATAAAAAAGTTAAGTTCTTTTTTCTCTACTACAACGCACAGAAAACCTGATCATTAGAGGAATATTCATAAAAGCCACCAACTATCGTAGTGACGCGTAGCGTGAGTTGGGCCTACACTAAGGACCCTACATCCCGAATCAACAATTTTCCCCATTTTTTTTTTTTCGTGATTCATCAAAACCTTTAACAGCGATAATATCGCAGGGATATAAGTCAAAAAGTTTCGCCAACCTTCGTCTATTGCGTCTATTGGGTCTATTGCGTTTACCACGACGGACATTTGTAACTAGTCCAATTTCTTCCCAGGTGTTGGTTACGTTTTCGTTTCGGTGTAGAAATAAGAGAAGAATGCAAAAACAAAAATTTGTCCGTCCGTCTGACTCTGTCTGACAACAACTCGAGCAAAACTTGACCGATCAGGTATGGACTGGGGATTGAGGTAATAATTCCAAAAAAAAAATTTATAAAAAAAGTAAACAGATTTGGTCATTAACTTTTGCGCTAAATCTGAATTAAATTAGCATATCTAAATTTTCTTCGAAAATGTACTAACTCGATTTCCAGTACAATTTAATGTCGACGTAATTTCATATACTCAAGAGTCAAAGCAATATTTCTTTAGATTCAGTTCGAGTCTTTTTGTAACATCTGCTCTGTTTCACATCTATGATTTACCCGATTTACTCGTTGGGCGCTAGGAGAGATTAATTTTTAGAGTCCAAAGGCTCAAAATAAAAAAAAATTCTTTTACCAATTTTCGGGCACGCCTAGACCTTTCGAACAAAAAAATATTTATGAAAATCGGAAAGGATTTACTCGAGTTTATGTACAAAAGATAATCCCCTACTTAGCTACGGCACTTTTTAAAGTTCAATACCATCAAAATGTCGCCATAGCATGTTTAAAACTTTTTACCGGCTAACACATCTGTAATGTCGGCGGAAGCTATTCGCCATTTTTAAAAAAATTTTTACGACTATTGACGGTGCATTTATAACGGTAATTTGGCATTTTTATTGCGATTTCTATCGCTACTTTGTTTTTCTCATTGGCATTATGTCAAGAACAAAACAATTTGGAATTTCGTTTCCTTGCAAAAAGCACTTGCCAAGCAATTTGTTAGCCGGTCTGCTTTTCACTTTGTGTATGTAACCACACATCCTTCGGTTTGTCTACTGAAATTCTATTTGTAGGCTATTTTTCTCCCTCGTTGATTTTATTTGTCGACGGAGGACATTTTGTTGTGAGTTCTTTCTTTCCATTTTGTATGCAGACATTAGTCATATTATTAAATTATCTTCATCGTGTTATGTGCGAATTGGAAAAAATGTTTCCTATGAATATGTGAAACCGCATCCATTAGAAATTGTAAGGAGATAGAGAGAGGGAAATTATGCTTATAATAATTCTTACGTATGGGTTGAGCAAGCTTTTAATACGTAGGCAGCCTGCTCATAGATTTTGATTACAAAGTGTGTGGTTGACATATTATGGCCACTGACCGTAATATTATTTTCAACAACATTTTCGTTTCTTACGGATATTTTATTCGGAATTCATTATGCTCGGATGTGGATAAGCTAGTCGTGTGATTTGAGGAGTCTATTTTCCCTGAAACATAAATTTAATCATATGGGAAAACAATGAACGATGAAGTAATATATTTTGTGACTTAAGCTTTATTAAAGTTAGGTATGCGTTTCCGCATAAATTATTCATTAGGTTATGAGCCCCGTAAACATTAATCTACTAATAGCTCACAATAAACATCTGTCATATGGGACACAGGACATGTAACATTTTTGTAACATGTCTTCGCATTATAATTAATTGTGTTTCGACGATATGCGACTTAATAAGTTTTACGTCATTTGGTCCACAAACGAAAATCATAATTGATATAAAGAAGTGCCGACTTAAGTGTGATTTTATTGTGTGGATGATAAATTGTGTTGTAAGACGCAAAGAACATGATAAATTTCCTGTGTAGAGCTGGAGCAATCTGAGGAATTGGTAAATCAAATGGTGGATATTACTTTGCCGTTAAATTAGGTCGGCTGTTTAAAGTTAGATTTGCCACCTGTTTCTCAAGTTATGAGTTTTTGAAAGATAAAGTTAATAGAAATACGTGATGCGCATTTTGCGATTTAGGTTTTGCAGTTGTTAGAGGAAATAGACACACATTTGCTACAAAGGAAAAGCAGAGCGGAATATTCAAGCTCAATCAAGTAATCAACGGCAAAACAATTGGAGGGGTCGATGTTATCTACGTAATGAAGGTAAAAAAAGTACAATTTTCTCATCGTCAAGAAAATAGAAGCGTTCACCCTGCACAGATATTGAAACAAAAGTTTTTAGAAAAGAAACACATACAGACAGATATTTGAATTTTAATTCATTCCACCATAAATCACAAAAGATTTCAGTTATTGACTCTCTACTCTACTGTTCATTTCATTCATTCATATCCATTGAAATTTATTAAACAAAAGAATTTTAAGAATGGAATCCAAATTCAAAAATAGTCAAAATTTAGTGGTTGCAGTCTAAATTTGGTGTTTTCGTATTCTCTCAGCACACTCTCAATTTTATTGCGCCGTACATTGTTTGACAGATAATGAGAATAATTTCTCTTAGCACTCTCTCAATTTTATTTCTCGATACATTGAGAGAACTGAGAGCTGGCGCAATTTTTTCGCAATTTTCTCGAAATTCCAACTTTCAACTGCGACCAATACCAAATAATTTTAAAGAAACAAACAACTTCCGAAATTCAAAATACAAATAATAACCAACAAGAAATCATTAGCAACCATCAAAATTCAATATCAAATTTCTCAAATCCTATTGCAGACGAAAAAGAAACCTGGGTTCCCTTACCATATTGTAGAGATGAGTGGGCCTGGGCACTGCCCACTGGGCAGGAGAGAATTTCAAATTATGCCCGTGGCCGATAGAATATGGGCCGAGCAGGGCAAAAATTTAACGCGCACGTTTTGGGCCGAAAATTGTTTTTAAATTTTGGGCTAGGCAAGAGCGGGCACGGGCACAAATTTAACGGACATCATTTGGAGTGGATATTTTTTTCCAACTTTGGGCTAGGGTAGGGCCCGCTCATCTCTAATATATTGGAAATGTTTTCAATAAAGTTGGATGATACCTTAGAAACAAATTGAATTGGAAAGTCACATTCACACCAGGAATAAATGTATAAAATTTAATGAACAGCATAAAAGATAAAGAGGAAAAAGAACCTGCAGGGATATACAGAATTCCATGGAATTCTTGCAACACGATATATCTAAGAGAATCATTCAGAATAGCTGCAAGAATAGAAGACCATCAAGGAAATGTTAGACGATGGGAATATAAGAAATCGACAGTGGTGAGACATATTATACGTATTGAAGGACACTAAATCAATTGGGATAATACAAAACTGATAATCAAGGAAAGCAATCACCCGCTAAGAAGTATTAAGGAAGGTTTGGCAATACAACAGCACAATGGTCTATTAATGAATACACATACGTACGGGCTTTATATGGCGCCTTCTAAAATCCCTGGTGCCCAAACGAGGCCGGTACCTCCCCTTTTTTAAAATCGTTGTAAAATTTCAAGAAAAGTTATCGAGCCGTTTTCGAGCACGAGCCAAAAAAGTCAGTTTTCATACAAATATCTCTGGAACTAACTAACTAACTAAGGAACTAACGTAGTATAGGATGTTTCCATTAACTTGGGCTTATAAATGAAGCAGCACATTTTGTATGGAAAATGACGATTTTCTAAAGGTCATATCTTCGGATCCACTGGACCGATTTTAATGAGTAAAATGTCGATTTCAATCAAAACTATACAAGAAATCTAACGAACTAGGGGGGTACAACGCAAGGGTAAAAAGTTAAAACTTAGCTGTATATATGGTTCCGAAGTCTACGAAAAAAATTTTATTTCATCGGCGAGAGAATATCGTACGTTATTCACTCTTGCATATAAAGGAAAAACAATACATTAAATCACTAGGGAAAATTCGTTTTCTCTTTGCCAATTCACTGAAAAAAACAGTGGCACCGCCGTGATTTGAACTCACGACCCACCGATCCGCAAGAATCGACGCTAACCACTGCACAAATTCGCTCATTTGCTATGTACAAATTTCGTTGATACTGTTTGTTGACAAATAGAAGCATATAGTAACGTAGAATGTACAAATGTGTCTCTCACAAACACTAGCGATGTTTTTCTCGATATACAACATAGGCTTATGTATTTTGAGTGGTTTTCTTTACGTTTTGTATTTGTATCTTTGTTCGTTTTGTATTTGAATCAGTTTTTATTTATGTTATAAATGTGATTTTCTCACAGAGCAAAATTCAAATGTCTATATTAAAATAGTAATTTCACGTGACGACCAAAACGACCAAATAAATAAAATTAAAAAAAAAATATTGGAAAAAAAATTGAGAAAAAGAACTGCAGCCGCCGTGTCTCGAACCCAGGACCCTGTCACTTCGAAGAAGTGATAAATACTCGCAGCTCTCCTAATGAAATTATTGATGGATGCTCTATTTTGACGATTTGGAGGTTATTTCCCGAGCCATCCTGGACAGCGGTGCATATGCTATTTTATCTGCCGAGAAAAGACATATCGAGAAAAACAATTTTGCCCTAGGGAGAAAAATACGAGATTATCGTTCTAGGTAGATAAAAAATATTGTATTGGTGGGCGTGAGAAATATCGGATATCTTCTTATGTAAATATTGTACTCTCACTTGTTCGCTACGCTCACTCGTTATGTACAATATTTACATTAGAAGAAATCCTCGATTTTCTCTCGCCCACCAATAAAGTACTATTTCTGAATTTTCTGAATAAACATTGCAATAAATCTCAGAAAACTCATTATAACAGCACAACCGGTGTAGATTCTACTCTACAGATGGTATAGCAGCCGTAAAAAATTGTGCAATAATACCAAACGAGAATTTTCTCACATCTTGACCCCTAAAAATTTGTACATCATTTGGAAAAATATCATGAAATTCACGGAAATTCACCACATGTAGGGCATTTTAGTGAAGTTGATACCCACACATAGACAGTACTAGTGTATTACATTTAACATTTCGAAAGTAATTCATCACATGAGGATTTTTTGATAAGAGCAAAACTCACGAGTGTTTTTTTAGCAACAAGCTTTACTTGACTCGTGTAGTTGCATGCCTCGCCTTCGGCTCCAATATGCAAACTCTACACTCGTCGAAACAGCAGTTTTCAAATCGAGTTGCTCAGTTACCGATGCAATGAATTATGTAGCAGGGTCCAATGTGTAATGCTTTATTACCTGCCCATGCGATAATTGAATTTTACATAAAAACTAACGAAAAATGTACCGAAAATGTCTCATCATGACCAACTTTCGCATGGGGAGGTAGTAAAAATATTTCGATTCTAAATATTGAAACTAACAAATTACTTTTTTTGCGAATGAATTTTATTAAAAATTGTTCACGGACATCTTATGTTCAAGAGCTAAGATTGAAATCATACAGCTGCGAAAAATAGTTTCCCATTCTCTTTTATATAGTTATGAAAACAAACTGCATCCATTTTAATTACTTGTCATACAATAACCACTTCTAGACGAATATATAGTTCTTGGGAAAGTTGCAACTGAATTTATATCTAATGAAGAATAATCAAGATGAGAAAAATTTTTCTTTCTCTGTAAATTTGTAAAAGTAGAATGACTTGCGGCATTTTTTTTTTCGTAGTTTGAATTGGTTTTCATTGTGTCATTGTGTGGTTTCACTGTGTCTAGAAAAAATTGTTTCCTTGATACGATTGAAAACATATGCAAAGGGCCCGTACGAATCAGAATAGATGTGGCAAAAGATTCGAACATTTCTAAGTAAATGTTGCCTTAACTCTTAAGTGAATGAAATTACGTCGACATTAAATTGGATTGGAAATTGCCGAACACATTGCATTGACAAACCGTCCGAGGTGAAAAAACCTCTACAAATATCCACGAATCCCCCTAAGTTCAAATAAACTAAAAAAAAACATTTTTGTTCTTGGCACCGACTTTGAGTAGTTAGAAGAGGCCTCTGACGACGCATACTTCCATGGCCCCTTCAATTTACTTCACAACATAGCAAAACAAATTTTTTTTTTTGAGGTGGAAACGGCCACCAAAAAAAAATTTTTCGAAAAAAGTTTTTGGAAAATCGGTCTAGTTTTACTCGAATCGGCATCTAAGGAGCAAGATCTCCTCGAACATTGACGCTCCATGTGAAAACATCGCAAAATGGTTGGTTGATGAATTCGGTTCCCTCACGCCACCCATGAGCTTTTCAGTCAAAAACACCGCTGAACTATTAAGACGACTAGAAGGTGTGAATGTACGTAGAACTGGATGCATGGCCTCGTATGACGTAACCTCCCTTTTCCCGAGCATACCTGTAGAAAAATCAATGACGCTCCTGAAGCAATGGCTCGTTTCGTGTAAGATTAGCCAACCATACATAGACATGTACGTTGACCTGACACAGACTTGTATGGACCTCAACTATTTCCAGTTCAGAAACAAATTTTACTCTCAACGAGATGGAACAGCAATGGGCAACGCTCTATCGGGTTTCGTAGCTGAAATATTTATGGCAGACTTCGAGATAAACTTGAGCAAAAGTACGAATTTCCTTCGAGTCTGGATAAGGTACGTCGATGATATTTTCGTGGTAGTCAACAAAATAAAAGTAGTAGATACGTGTAACTGGCTTAAATCACAACATCATTCCATTAACTTTACATTTGAACTAGAGAACGATGATAAGATCCCATTCCTAGACGTTATGATCATCAACAAGGGAAATGGACTTGAGTTCGACATATATCGAAAACCTACCTTCAGCCATAGGTTCATCACCAGTGACACGTTCCACAATTTCCAGCATAAGATGGCTGCGTTTCACTCCATGGCACATAGGCTAGTCACGGTACCGTAGAGTAATGAGAGATGCAGGAAAGAGCGAAACTTCATCTGAGAACTGGGTAAAATAAACGACTATGACAACAAAACAATTTCCAATATCATTAAAAAGCATGAGCGTATGGCTGAACTCCGCAGATTATCCGTTCTATTCCACAGTCCAGACCAGGCAGGAAAACAACGTATCTGTGTCCCTTTCGATCCCTACGTAAATAAACTCCTGTCGAGGTCTTACCGGAATTGGGGCTACGAGTTAGTGAACAGTAACGAATACACGTTACATAAGAAGTTCAAAAGTACAAAAGACGACATACCAGAATTATCTTGTTCTGGCGTATACGAAATCAATTGCCAAGATGGATGCTTCTACCGCACCGGTATGAAGGTACCCAGCGACCCAGCGTAGTCCTGAAGTTCGCTTTGAGGAACACATTGAGCGTGTAAGGAAAGGTGACCTCCGAAGCGGTGTGGCAAAACACATGACAACCCACCTACACTCCACAGACATTAGTAAAGTAAGGCTGGTTGAGAAGGTCTCGTGCAAAAGCAATAGAGTTTTCGAATGCGTCGAGAAGATTCACATAGTAAAGAACAAAAACGACGGACACAACCTTATGAATCTGAACGACGGTAATGTACAATCTATCCTCTTTGACCTATTTTTACCGTAATGCGACAGCGACACGCACCCAAAATGTTGTCTAACTGTTATCACATTCGGTCGAACTTGAATTGCATATTCTTTTCAGTTTGTAATATATCTTTAACTCGTCAATGTCTGCGTGGCAGACGAAATATATTGTCTTCCATTCTTATAATAAATGTTAGAATCTGAAAATCGTTGCGTTTATGTTACTATCTCACTCGCTCCCGTCTTGAAGTGAGTTATCCAGGTGAGCACGATCTATGCCTCACCCTTTTTCCTTCTCCCCTCAAACCGACTGGTCACAAACGTCGTGGTAAACGCAATAGACCCCTTTAATTCGCTTCTCAAGTACTTAAGAGGGAGGGATGTTGGCCGGAGCAACAAATATAAAAGAAAACGATAAGAAGGCCAAAGTGTCAGCGGATGTAGCTAACATAGCTGGTATCTGTTCAACGTTGCCTCAAATCATTTTAAAACTGTTTGCTTTGTACGAATTTTTTGTATTTACTTTTCTTTTTCAAATTTATTTTTCATTGATTCTTTGATGCGTCTAATTATTCTCATAATTCTAAGAATTATCAAAACATTGTGTAAATCCTAATTCTTCAACAAGACAAATAAAAATTTCAAAGTCTGATGACAAAATCGAACACAAACGGTGGTATTCATAACTCTGAGCTTTATTTTTCTGAAAAATAAAGAAAATACGCTAAAGATAAACATAGCGTCATCCAATTCATGTCAAATTATTGCAAGGATTTTTATTTTACATTTTACAACCTTTGTAAACAAACGGGAATTATGATTTTGTACCAACGTTTGCAGTGGGTTTATACGAAATTAAGTTTGTTTATGACTTCAGCTTACGCTCCAGCAAACAAAGGAGAACAATTGAAAGCATTTTCGAATGATATTCGCTGTTTCATTTCGGATCTGCAAGCAGATATCTGGTTGAACTTTATTGTTTTCCAAGCTTTAACTTTGCATTGTCTTCTCGAATAGATTTTCGTCTTTAGTTTTTTTTAATAATTTTATTTTCCGGATTATTACTTTATACTTTTCAGCAACATAAAAGCTTACATTATCCGCAAAATAAATAGAAACTTCTTTTGACAGTCGCAAACTTTCGTGGAATTCGATTATTCGAACGATTACATTCTGTGAAAAAGCTTAAATGTCAAACAAATTTCTGTTCATTTCTCAGTCAATGTTACGACAAACAAAGTTCAGAAGACAATCAAAAATCAACAAGGAAAAACTTTGTTTCTCATCCAAAACAAAAATATTAAGAAAAATTGTATTAAATTTGCAAAAATTCCTTAAAGACATTTCTTCCATCCCATGCCAACATAACTTTAAGATATTGTAAAGAAAACGATCCCTTGTATACCTTTTTCCTTTTCTCGGCATGTTCAAAATAAATAAGAACAACCGAAAACAAAATGAAAACTCCATAATACTTGCAATAAAATAATTTAAATATTTTCTAAACACAACAAACAAATCCTAACGAACATTGGCCGGGTGATTTGAAATAATTTTCTGTAGAATGCTGAACGTTACGAGTAGTATTATTGCAATAGTATTCAGAGCTTAAAATCTTAATGAAACCTTACATTGTCACTAGTCGGGGACTAATGGCAAAGCAGATAATCCCATAATGGCACATGCGAACTATCATCTTTACATGGTTGTCATTTGAGAAATGGAACAGAATAACAACCACCTGATTAGACTATATTATACATTATTTGGTTAATTAATAGCTGTCAGGTAGAATCCAGCAAATCCCAGTAATGAATAAACTGAATCCTACTCTTTTTTTAATAAAACCAGTTAACGAAAAGAAAAATCTTTTTCTATTAAAACAAAATAGTAGGTAGTTATGATCATTCTTTGCGTCTGAAGTGAATTGGAGTTAAATTTGTTGATCCGAGGTGTAGTTGAGGTCAATAATAATGCGAAAGCGTCATTTTAAATCTTCCCCCAGCGATGTTTTATATTCGTATGTAAGAGACGTAGATAGTTCATGAACTTCCATTAGTTGAACAATATCTAACTGATCGAAGTTTGCATCTTAGAAGCCGTGAAAGAATCTTCGGATTGCGCAACTTTGTTGTTTACATGACTAACTGGTCAAACATACGAAACTTTGTCTTTTTTACGATCTATGAGGTGGTATTCGTATGATAGTTAAGACGATGTATATGTTCGTAAAAAAAAGCCAGACGAACTCGTCGTGTGTTTTATTCATGTGTTTGACAATACAACAATAAAGTTGCACAATCTTATGATTCTTACACTGTATTCACGTTTTCCGAGCACAACGCATAACATAAGTACTGAAAACGGACGAACGTTTTCATTACACCGACTACGAAAAATGTTACTTTCACTTCCCAAATTTGATGCGAAAATTAAAAAATGCAGCGCTCAGTAAGCATAGGAAACGAAAGTATTTTTTTTCTCCAAATTTGCAAGCAATACAAAGCTAAGAAGACGAAAAAAAAAGTATTTTTGCTCCTCTAATAGAAAACGTAAGTAATTCTGATCTAATTTTATCAAAAAAGTACACTGCCAAGTCACATTGACAAGTGTAAGCTTCTTTCAGTTCGGCAATATAGACTTGAAAAAACCAAAGTGCTTCTACGTCAGAGGACGTTACGTCACAGTAAGTCACACAACGTTATGCCACAGGACGTTACACCACAGGACGTTACGCCACAGGACGTTACGCCAAAGGACGTTACGCCATCGCCACAGGACGCTACGCCACATGATGTTACGTCACACGACATTACGTCAGAACACGTTACGTCACATAAAGCTACGTTCAAAACGCAGTCACAGAACGTTACGTCACAAAACGTTACGTCACAGGACGCTATTTGACAGGACATTACGTCACAGAACATTATGTCAAAGGACGCTACGTCACAGGATTTATGTCACAGGAATTACACATCACAACAAAAACCCTTTTTAAAAGGGAAACGTGACGCAAGTCCTCGTCCCTTCTTCCAAAACAACTGATATCAATTTGGGTGACGCTTGCAGCTTCGGAACGCACAAAATTCTTTTGAAATATTTTCACTTTTGATTAAAAAAATGCGTCACAAATGCCGGACCCCCCAGTGTTATAGCTTTTCTGTTCTTTCAGCTTGCGTTACTGCGCAATTCGATAAGCTCAGAACAACAACAAACTATGACCAAGATTTAACTACAGATTGAAAAAGCATGATTGTGGCAACCTCGACAACAACATCAACATCAGCAGCTGAAATTGTGATTCTTTTCCATTCTTGTTTGGTGACTTCATGTTATGTAATTGTATTTTGATTTTTCACACTTGAATTCAATTATGATAATAGTTTATTTTCCACCAATTACTCTGTAATTCTTTGGTAATTTATGCTTTGTGCTGTTTAGAATCGGGATCAGTATTGTTTCATTAGCACACATCTATTGAAAGGTAGACAGACGTCAGAAAGATTTTAAATCCGGAATTCAATACGCAAAATAAAATGCTCATAAATTTATTCTATGGGCTCGTGTCTTTTTATTAAGTTGGCGTAATAAATGGACTCAAACACACAATTTTAAAATATTTCGGGCGATTTCATCAGAAATAGATCAAAATTTAGCGTTAATGTAGAAATGTGGCATAGATTCGTCGCTTTCATAGCAGACATGTTTCTATCCATTCTACATTTTAACAATCCACGACAAAAAGTTTAGCTGATTGGGACGTTTACGCCTATTCAGTACACCTTTGTCGCAAGACCATGTGTTGTATATCAGCGTGGTCACATATTGTGTGAGTAATCATCTCGACTATGCGGCCTTATATACACCTCGTTTGTTCGATTATTCAAAGAGAAACTCTTTGACTTAGTAGATCCGTTGTTATGTTAACATTTGGAAGTACTGCAGCGGTGGTAATTTCGATTCGGTCGATGAGATGATTACTCACTCAATATGTGACCACGCTGATATACACATGGTCTTGCGACAAAGGTGTACTGAAGAGGCGTAAACGTCCCAATCAGCAAAACTTTTTGTCGTGGATTGTTAAAATATAGAATATAGAAACATGTCTGCTATAAAAGCGACGAATCTATGCCCCATTTCTAAATGAACGCTAAATTTTGATCCATTTCAAATAAAATCACCCGAAATATTTTAAAAATTGCAAGATCAAAGAAACATTGACCGAATTGAAAAAAAATTTCCGTCGGAAAAAAAATTCTGGCGAAAAAAAGTTTCTGGCAAAAAAAAAATTTCCGGCAAAAAAAATTTTCATCGAAAAAAAATTTCCGGCAAAAAAAATTTTCTGGCTTCAGGCTAAAAATTCCTTTCACCAATCTCTATAACTTTCCCGAAGAAACCAATCGTGTAACTAACAGCTGGCAGCCATTTTTTTAGTCTCCCAAAAAATTCTCCTCAACAATCTCTATGACTTTCCCGAAGAAACCAACTGTCTAGTTATTCTAATTCAGAAAATAGCAAAAAATCCAAGATGGCGTTACTTTGACAGCTGGCAGCCATTTTCTTAAGGTTCCAAAAAATTCTCCTGACCAAACTCTAAAACTTTTGCGAAGATACCAACACACATTCCGGAGCTAAAATTCGAAAACTTCAAAGATTACCTGAAAAACAGTCAAAATTGACCACTTTTCCACATGCCACGGCTTTTGCAGAGTTTTCCCGTAAAAGCGGCATATGAAATTTTTCATTTGGGGGCGAGACTGATGTTCCCTGAAAATTTCAGGAAGATCGTCTGTCTAGTTCTCGAGATCGAAAATTATTAATAGATAGATAGAACATAGAAACCGACGACATGACAGATCAGAAAAAAAGTTTTCATAATGATGCGAACAATAGAAAAATCCATGGACCATAGAAAAATGTCATTTTCAAACCTCGATATCTCAGCCAATTTACAACCGATTTTGATGAGTGAAGGGGAAAAAATCAAAAGCTCGCGAATATATGGCTGCCTCTCCCAAAGGTTTTTGTTTGGTGTTTTTTGAGTTTGTGGCCTTTTTTCTGGGGTGTAGGGACTGCGTCACGCTCTCCGCTACCGCTCCGGACATGATATTCGTTAACATTTCTAAACCGACACGACTTTGTTTCAATTATAAAAATTTAATAAAACTTAGCACGTTTATGTTTGTTTTGTTTCCCAGCGAGGACGACTTTAAAATGACATTTTTGCAATTCACCGACAAAAAACTCGCTTTTCATGTGTCATTTCGGTGTCGCATGATGTCATTTTTCACACTAGTGCGACAGAACTTTGTTTTGCAATTCACGTATGTAATTGGGAGTATATAAACTCAAATATTACGTTACTTATATGAAAGCGTGCGGTTATTTATATTTCAGTGCGGTAATTTTTGTTTCAGTGCGGTAATGTCTGTTTCAGTGTGGTAATTTTTTATTTTTGTTAATTGCAAAAAACGTTGTGTGTTACACGTAATGTTAGGACTCATATTAACGCACACTTTATGATTCGTGCGGTAATATTCGTGCTTACATTACTTGTAACACAAACTACTATTAACGCACCAGTGCGTTAAATTTTATCACACTAGTGCGTAAAAGCTATGTTAGCGCCCTAGTGCGAAAAAATTATTGAAATTACGACAAATTTTCGCAAGTTGAAACACGAGCGAAAAGCTTGTTTCTTGTCGTTCAATTGCAAAAAAAAACGTTGTTTGATACACGTTACGTATGCTGGTAGTTTAACGCACTAGATATGAGATTGCCGACAACACATCTTGTATCAAAAACTACTATTTTATCATTGATCGTATTGATCATCATTATCGATTGTGTATGATAGGTTCCACGATCATTTCAACTTTTTTCGGCGGGATTTTCAACTTATAATTATTTTCTGAGATGTAATTATATAATTTCACTTTTAAACTCTGTTTTTGTTAAATTCGAATTTTTCGTAGCAATTTCTAATTATGACGACGGACGTAATATTAGTAGCCATCAAAATAAAAAATTTAAATAAAAAATAGTTACATTTATCATTTGGCCGTAATTTGTTTTTTATTACGAATTCAATTACGAAATCTGTGCATATTTTCTCCAAGGCAGTACCTGTGTTTATTTTACTTGTTAACGAGTGCTGAAAATTATGTTGAGGATTCACGATACTCAAGCAAATCCAATAAACTATATTGAAATGATGAAGCTTCTAACGAACGTAATTAGTTCAAAAATACCTCAACATAATGTAATTCACTACGAGCATAACGTGAAAATTGAATTACCGAAAATGTGTATAGTAGACTGAGGCGTTTCCAAATTGTATCCTTTACACAAAAGCATTATATAGTTGTTAATTAAAATAATAACATTATTGGAAACTAATTTAGTATTTAGTATCGCGAATATGCTTTGTTTCTGACAATCAGCAATTGTAACATTATGCAATGTAAGTCGTTACAAGCTTTTCATGTGAAATTAATTTCTAGTGATTTTATTGAATGGTTAAAGGTGTTCGTTTGTTTGTTTTTGTGGAATTGCGTGGAAATTGTGAGGTGTATCTATCTATGAATTATTTTGTTGAGTGCATTTTCGATGGGTGAATCAATTATGCTCTCAATTATGCCAATGATATGGGTTTCGATCAAATCGTTTGTATATTGCAAGATTTAGTTTAAAGACGGATCTTTAACACTAACACTTCATGCAACAGATTGATTAAGTTAAGAGAGTTCATTTATTTCTTTGAAAATTTCACCTGAAATGAATCATCAAATTTCCTTTAACTTAAATGCTGGTCATTCGGAAAACAGCAGCTGCGTTGCCAAAAATCTAAATGAAAGCTATGGCGAGCAGTTCAATTCACAATAATTTTTTTCTTCACTTTCCGTTGAGTTTTAGGTCTAAAAATACTAAAAAAAATCTTCTTCTCTGCAAATGATTTATGCAAATTGGAAGTGTTACCTAATGGTAATCATTTTTAACATAACCTTTCAAATTGGCACTAAGCTCCGGCGGCATTGTGTACTGGTGTACTCAGAGCTCCAGAACTTAGGGATTTGGGCCGGACCAAGTTGAACAATATTTGATTCTGAATATTTTGACAACATGACCACTTTGGTATATAATAACGCCATTTCCGGCGTCAATCGATGCGGGTTTATACCAAACTAAAAGTATTGTGTGTTGAAGTATTCGCCGTTAGCTTTTGACATAGCATTTTGATGTACTCCAATTTTTGAGAGTGCACACCTTCACTCACACAACGAAAGAAACAATTTCCACTCCGGCATTTCCTTATCCACGAAGTACATGTACACATTTAATATGCAATCCATTTTACACAAATTTGCGTATTTGCAATAGGGACATCGTACGTGGAAAATCAAACATGAAACTATTGCAATTGTAGCGATTCAATTATGAAATATCTCTCTGCAATCTATTTTACTCGTTGTCCCACCGAAAACTTGTCATTACATGTATATGTGCAGTGCACCCCACGGAAATTATTCATTACATGTAGCCCCCACCGGAAACTTCTCATTACATGTAATGACGCGTTTTCGGTAAGGACACCGAGTAAAACAGCATACAGTGGGGGATGCTTAATAAGTCATCCATTCTGGATAATTTCGTGACACTCGCTAACTCATTCGTGTATTTTTAAGCAACTCGCTTTAAAAACTGTTTTTTGACTCTTGTAGTTGTATACCTCGGCTTCGGCTCGGGACACAAACTCTACTCTCGTCAAAAAACAGTTTTCAAAGCTTATTGCTTAAAAACACCCTCTTGAGTTTGGTTCATTTCACAAAATTCATCCCTCATGTGATGACTTATTTCCGCATCCCTCACTGTAATCCACGATACCATAAATCCGAATGAACTGGACCATGGTGATAAGGCATTAGTCAAACTTGGAAAAATTCTTTCATTTTTAGACCTTCACTAATTTGGACCGAAGTTTTAGGGTCTAAATACATCTAAAGAAATTTAACTTTGCAGTCGTAAAGCGTTTCTCTTATTTTTCTCATTCTCTATTTATCTAATTAGCCATTCGTCATAGCATGAAAAATGAGAGAAATAAGAGAAACGCAGAAAACGTTTGCACGACTGCAGAGATAAACTATAGTTGTAACAGAAATAAGGTAAGTGCACTGGTTACGAGCCCCATGCTGGTTACGAGCCTTTCTTTTGTTATTTTTAAGAACAAAGGATAAGACAATAGGAGCTTGTGATTAAACCAACAATTTCCAATGCATCTTAACTCAATAAAATGTCATGAAATTCCCGATATTCCTTGCAACGTTTCAAACTACGTACGGGTCCGCTTAGCATATGGTTTACATTTCAAACAGACAAGCATGAGATACACTTTTTGAATTACCGAATTACCACCAATACAATCGCCAATACAACGAATTTCCCATGCGATCAAAATTAATTTCGTGAAGAATTGCAGTAGAATGTCGCGTACAAGAGACTTCGTTAAACAAAGAATAAAAGATCAATTTTCCTTTTAATATCCATTTCATTTTTTCTGATAGTACTTAAGATTTGGTTAAGTGGTTCATGTTTCATGATAGAATAATAAATGAGATAAATTAACATACTACCTTTTCATCGTACAATGTCATTGACATATTTTTTTTTCTACAAGGAATTCACTCGTTACATCGTTAAAAAATACGATAGTCACTTCAGTTAAACGAATAAGGCATGTGTACCACTGCCAGGGCACTTTTTTTTAGAAATAGTCTTATCCAAAGGAACAGTTGCAGATTAACGTGTGTACGTGGGGTCTGCTAAGAACCAGTGGTCTAATAGGAACGACAAACAATTACCTATTGGTGTTCACACGTACGGGGACTGGTGTCATGCAATCAAATAGGTTAACGTCATTACATCAGCAAGATTGTGTGCTAATCTATGTGTGTGACGGTTGAACACTGCTGCAAAAGTCTAAAATTATGCGTCCTATTAATTGTTTAAGCCTAAATGCATAAATTACGGCATCCGTAGATTTCTTAAGCTGGCACACACCTCTAACGATAAGCAATAAACATTTGCTGTAACTAGTTAAACACAAAGTACACACGCTTCTAAGATGAGGCAGAAGGGTTTCGCTTTTGCAAAATCAAAAATCATTACATTTTTGCGCGCAAGGGGGAAGAGAGTGGTCTAAAATTCAGGCATTTTTGTCTGAAAGATATTGGGGAGGTACCACATTTTTCTTTAGACTTTCTATGTATACAGACATGGGGTTGATTGTGAGAAATGCCAAGTTAGCAAACATTCATCAAACATGATAGTAGCATAGATAGTGTCATGACTACTAACCGGTCAAGCACTGGTCTAGGCACTTTGTGGTGTTCTCTAATTTCTGTATTTTAATTAAAAAATTTTTTGAGATTAAACTTTTCATTTCTAAATTAGGAAACTAATTTATTCTCCAGGCTAATGAATATTTATGTTGTGACGTGTGGGACACAGAAGTGTCGTATTTGACCAAGAGAAAAGAGGTACTCACAAATTAATTACATTCTTAAAGATTTTGTGTTTCACGAGACATTTTAAAGCTCTCGTATAAAATTTACAATTACCGTAAAAAACATTTGAAGGTGAAACTTTTTCTCTTGAATTTTACCGTCTTTGTTTTCACATTGTTTCCGTTAACTTATCCTCTTTCCTAATTGAGAAATATGTCTGAAAATAATTCCAAAACCCACTAATTTCATGTTAAACTTTGTCAGTCGGTTACTACTGCTGGAAGCTAATTCTGATTGTGAGAAAGTTTGCCAAACCAAAATGTGGTTGTTAGCGGTTTTAAGACAAAGATATTTGATTCTGTTCACGATTGCTTAAGTGAATTCACTCAGATTTATTTCATGGCATCATCAGTCAACAAAAGTTCTGCTCATCTTGTCAACAGAAATTGTAATTGGATTTAAAGAGTTCTTATTTAGTCTGGAATGGTTTTGATGAATGGGTAAGTTTCAGAAAAAGCTTGAAAAGATTTAATTTTCTTAGTCTTCCTATTGGAAACGGAGAATTATTAGATCGGAAGAGTTACAGGATTCTTGGAAGATCACACATGATGAATTACGGCTCAAATATGATAGTTTTCTCATGGTAGTACGTCGAGTACCCTTTCTGAGAAGTATACGAAAACAAATTTTCAAAATTGAGCCATAGAAAGCAAAAACTACTACAAAGAGTTACAAAGAGTTGTGAAGATTTACTAACTCCAACTCCATAAATGATTTCCTTTCTTTATGCTTTATATTCTATGAATTTGTGTAAATCTTTTCACTTGAATTATTTATTAATTAATTATTTTAAACACCCCCTGGAGTATTGAAGTGGACAATTTGTGGCGATTACGAATTTACCGATTCAATCAATGGTAAAACACAGCATAGTATTACGGGAGAACACTATATTGTATCATGTTAAGGGCTCTGCCCTCTCACCCCCGCGCCCGCGGCCTGCGGCGTGCAGGGGTTATTTTGTCCAGTTGTTATTTTGACTGGCTCTCCGCTACACTTTAATTTCCTCGCTAATAGCGACTAGCGTTTCGCTAACAGATGAATTAACGAGACCTAAATTTCGCTACCTTACTATTCCTATACTCAAAATAAAAAATGTTTTTGAAAGTTTGAAAACAATATGAACAACAGGCTTCATTTTGTTAAATAGCGCTAAATGCCACTAAAGCTAATTGTACGGAAGCAACAAACCCAAATAACAATTGACCCCACGAAATGTACATAAAGTTCCATCGGAAAATGTGCTGATCCCATTTAATGTGCTCCAGTTCCAGGACATTTAATGTATATTAAAAAGCGCCCTTACCGTTACATCTTTTCTTTGGAACGTGAAGTGCATTTAATGTACATTAAATGTGAATTACATGTACATCTAATTTACATTTAAAACACTTTGAACACACAAATAATGTACCTTTAATGTACTTTTTAGTGTGAATTACTAGCACATTTCATGTACATATAATTATAATATGTAAGAAAAGAAAGGAAAATTTAATTTAGTTTTCCGACTTTTCTAATTCGGTTTTTCTTATTCTGATGATTGCTACGTCCTCCATCTACATTTTTTATGCCAAGAAAAATTTCTGCCATTTGCGGGGCTTGAGCCCAAGACGCTCGGGGATTATGAGTCGACTGCTTTACCAATTGTGCTTATAGTGTTGGTGTGTTAAATTTGTATAAATTGTTAAATTATAGAAAGTACATTAAATATACTTTTTTTGCACTGAGAGAAAAAGTTTTGGAAGATATACTAGTAAATGAAAATGAAGCAAGAGTGTTATTTAGATTTATTTGATCGAACACACTGTAGAGGTTGTACATTTACAAAAAGGTTTTATATCCCTGCACACGTTTATGCTGCATTCAAATTATTGTATCATCTTCATCGTTTAATTGATTTTGAAATCTATTCCCGTTGTGCAACAATTTTGAGCTTTAATGCACAAAAAATGTGCTTTTTATTTACATCGAAAAATGTACTACATCACAAGCACATTTTTGGTACATTAAATGTGATAGGAACAGTGTACACCTTATCAAGCACATAAAATGTGCGAAAAATGTACTTGTGATCTAGTCGATCTAGTGCAACAATTTCGAGCTTTAATGGCACAAAAAATGTGCTTTTTATTTACATCGAAAAATGTACTACATCACCAGTACATTTTTGGTACATTAAATGTGATAGGAACAGTGTACACCTTATCAAGCACATAAAATGTACGAAAAATGTACTTGTGATCTAGTGCATTGATTTCGAGTTTCAATAGCACAAAAAATGTGCTTTTTATGTACATCGAAATATGTACCACTTTGGAGGCTCATTTTTTGTACATTTTATGTACATATTCTCAACAACATTGAATTTCGCACATTTAATGTACATTCAGTGGGCAACCACATTAAAAAGTGTGATCTGTGTTATCTGGGAAATAATCTGAGAAAAATGTAACAGACTCGTTAAGACAATGTTACATTTGGATTCGAATTTATTTAGAATTAGATTTGTTATATAGCTTTGTGTATAAATAAACACTCCAAGCTTAATAAATCATTTCTGGACCCCAATGTGCACAGCACTGTGAAGCGAAGTCAAGTGATTATGAAGAGATAAAATTGAAGGTTTCGATATAATAATAAATTTTCTGAGAACCTAGTAATTAATTTTACTTTTATCTTTTCTATTTAAAAAGCAAGAGATCATCGAGAAATTTGAACTTTTGATCTTCTTCTTCTATGCTTTTAACATTCTTTAAATGTCCTCGAAATAAACTTGAAGTAATACGAAGAAGTTGAGTCAAGGAATTAATTTTTTTTTATTTTCTCCTTCTCTAGCTAGAGCTAGCCAAATATTTGTGGACCGAGACATTCAGGTACAGGATCAGTATAACGTTATTCAGTAAAGTTAATATCAGTCAATGAGATGAAAAGGTGGAAAAGAGAATACGATATGATGATGAGGATGAAACTGACGGTGGCGGTAGACGCGGGACAGAGGCACCTGTGTACCTCTTCTCTCAATTTTTTCAAATATTTCTTAACAGTAGTGCCCCAAGCCCCAAATAAGTCGTTGAGGTGCTAGCGTTCCAAAACATAATATATATTTTGTAACACTCGCTCAGGCACAACACTCCACTGACATATAACTTAGCGATGTGTGGTTTCCACGTTAGGTGGTCGTCAATAAAAGTAGATTATGCACCAGTGGGGAATTTTTTTTATGTTCGAGGGGGAGGTTTGACACCAACACTTAATGTATTATTTAAGGCCCTAGGGCAGCACTGCGGTGAGTAATAATAATCTGCCCTAACAACCCATGAAGGGATAGGGGGCTACATCATTATTTACTAGTTTCGCTATTTTGTGGTTCTACTTTTTGAGATCCTTTCATTATCGGAAAGTTTTTACTGTGCGACAAGCCCAGTGCCATCTATGAGATGTACTAGGAGCGAAACTAGTAGGAGTAGAATACCGGCACCTCCCAACAATGCCTTTCACCGGTAAGCTGTACGATGGCGCTACACTCAACTTCACATGACTTGAACCGATGTTTTGTTTACAAATCTAACAATCAGAACAAATCCATCTGCGGTTGAGTTTCGAACCAACGCACTGGCAACTCGATCTCATAGTAGCAAGCACAGGGGTTATCCAATACGCTATCCAGTTGTTAGGTGGTCGTCAATAATAATGCCTCGTGGCTTCTCTCTCTATGACTTGCACATTAAGAACAACATCCTCTATATCAGCCTTGGAGGAAAAATGCATGACCTTTGTTTTCTTTACATTAAGCGACTTGTTAATTTCCAGAAAATCACTAATTACAGCTATATCGTGATTTAGGTCAGCAACATTATTCCTACTGTTGGCACTGTTGGAACAAAACACTCCAGTGTCTTCCGCGAAAAAAACATATCATTGCTCTAAGTGACAGTTTATACATGTCGTTTATGTAAACCAGATAAAGCAAAGAACCTAAAATACTCCCTTGAGGCACTCCTATCTCAATCTCCCTCAGACCATTACGTGTTTCGCCTATCAATACGCTTTGCTAACGTTTTGGGGTGGGGGAAACCTGAGCAATATCAAGGGTATTCCCCTAATCCAGCCTGCTACTGGTGTGATTGATACAGTCAAATATTTTAGTTAGGTTGCCAGGCCTTTATCTTTGTCCTTCAGCAGCAATACCAGTGTTGCTCACAATGCAGTCCGCGGTGCCATTTTTCCGTATACCCGTAAAATTTCAAGATACAGAAAGTATGCAATTTAGGGATTCGGTCTAGTGACTGAAATGAAGAGACAAGATCACATGAATTCTATGAAACTATTGATAGCCCGATAATTTCATTCACTTAGTATCACTACGAACATTTCTATTTTCCGAATTTATCGAAGATTAGCATTCGCTACTAGCGAACTCTATTGACGCGTTTCTGAACGGTCCTAGCGTTAGCCTCGGTCGCTAAAAAATTGGTTAGCGAATACAACCCTGCTTACGAATGGTTTCTTACTTGCTAAAATACTAACAAAGAGCGGATTTTGACCAGACAAAACAATGTGAAAGTTGAAAACAATTTAGACAATGGATTAATCAACAAACATATGCTGATTTTGTTTCATCAACACTCAACAGTACACATGCTGCAACATGCAACATAATAATCGAACAAACAAGCTATCTTTCCTAGGCAATGTAATGGAGATGATTGGACCCGTACGAAGTACAAAGGTCCTATACGTTTACTACAAACAATTTTATTGTAACATGGGATAGATCGAGGTGGGAGTTGAGGGGGATGCATCTATTATCGATAGATGACGAATCAGCAATAAAAAAATTGTCCGTCTGTCCGTCCGTCTCCACTTTTTTTTCCTTCCCATGATTCAAGTTCGAAGATGAGCAAAATCGGTCAAGTAGTTTCGGAGATGTGGTCGAAGAAGTGGAGGTCGGACATGGATTTTCGAGAGTCGGTGAAACTTTTTCGCGAATATCTCAGCAAGTATAGCACCGAAATTGATCATTTTGATGTCGAATGAAATCATTTGATCTCACAAAACTGGAAAAATGATTTTAGTAGAGTCGGGTCAGTGGTCTGGGCACACGGACCAGTGGAATGGACGAAATTGAGTATTTTGGCCATATACGAAAGCAGATGGTTTTTCGTCTGCAACTGCTTAACTATGCAATATGAAGAAGGGGTAACCCTGAACAAAATAACCCCTCCGCATAATTATCGTAAGAAATTGGAACGTACAATAAACTGCTTGTTGCATTTACCCTACGTTGACCGTAGGGCAGAGCCATATGCTTGTAAGACCGCCTGCAGGGCGTATTGTAGCTCGTCGCAGGCGCGGGGGTTTAGGGGGCAGAGCCCCCTACATCATAAAAACAACATATGCAAACCATGTTTTGTGCGAAATATCCAGATGATAAAAAATCCGGAACATAACAAGCAAGGCGCCGCGGGGTCGAGGGGCGGTAGCCCCCGCGATGGTGGGTCAAGGGAGTATCGCCCCCCTTGCGGGGTCTAAGGGGCGGAACCCCTAGCGGGGTTTGGGGCAGTTAAATTACGGAAGTTTGAAGTTTGCTTCTCAAGGCAAAGAAGGTGGGAATTAAATTTAGCTATTACTGTAAGTTATTTTTAATCGATTCAGAAGATTATTCTGAACAAAAAATTGTTCTACGGTATATCTCTAAAATGAACTGTTTTTTTTTATAAAATTCTCAAAACATCAATACATGCAGCCGCCTGCAAAAAATTACAAACTGGCCGAACCAATATTTTTGATTTTAATCAATTTAAAGATGTTCTGTGAATTGAGAAAGTCGGATAGGTCACATTTCTTGCGGAAAAACATCCAGAGTATTGTTCCACTCATTGTAGCTGCAAACGGCATCGGCCGAATTTCTGGCGGCTGTAGAGTGAGTAACGGGTGTGTAACTTTTTTATTTTTGATTAAGTTAATTAAAAATATTTCCGGGTACTTTTGTAAATTTTAAAGTACGTAATAATCATTTTCAGACTAATATCTATGACTTTTTGTCAAATAGCCCAACTCCATTACATATTAGGGAAAATAGTTTCAGGATTTCTTGAAGAAACTACGTTGGTCCTCTTTTTGATATGGTGCAGGGGAGAACATTTTCGCCATCAAAATCAATGGTGTCAGACGTACTACGGTAGGGCTTTTGACATTACCTTGGGTAATTTCTATGGATCTTTGAAGTTCTTACAGTTATAAAAGGGCACGAAGCATTGGATTGTTTGCTCATTTCTATATTTAGATATGTTCGAGTCTTTTTGTAGCATCTATTCTGTTTGCCACGTCTATTCTTATACGTACGGGTCTTTGGTTATGTTTGGTCATTACATTTTGTATTTTCCGGATAGTAATCTTGCAGCATCAGTATACGATGAGTTTGTGTTGTTTGTTGATTATTCTATTCTCTCAATTGTTTTCGATCGATAATCTATGCTCCCCCTACTCTGGGGTCTAAATTTGACTGGTTACAGCCTACTTTACAGACTTTGTCACTTCGTTCTACCTAATCTAAGCCTATGTGAGTCGAAAGGGTATGTCGAGGTAAACACAAAGCCCCGTATGCCTATATTTCGTACTGGTCTAATAATAACCGCTAAAACAAATACATTGATACCACGAGAATACGTTGGCCGTTACATTCAGCCGACCTAAATAAGTTATTGTATGTATGTTATTATTAAATAAGTCTAAATAAGTCTAAGAGAAAAATAGTAATGATGAAATATCTAGCTGAATTACAGCAGTGAATCTACTAATCCCTTCTCAATATTTCCATACATGATCTGCATAGTTGTTATCGCAATAACACTAAGTGTATGGAGCCATGCATTGATTAAAAGCTTTGTAGTTTATGAACAAATGAAAAGCGTATACACCACAAGCGCTCGTTTGCAGCAGAGAATAGGATAATGGAATATGAATGTTTTTAATGTTTTAAAACTATTTTCGAATAATTGGAGCTTTGAGATAATATTTGCATTTATTATTCCCGAAAAATGCATAGTCTCGAGTTATATTGTGTTCCACTTCAATGGATAGAAAGGGAAACGTGGTTAATGTTTTTGATCACAATAAACGGACTAGATACTCACCGAGTACTCAGTGTTTTTGTTCTACCATAAAACCGCAATGAAAATTCTGAAAAATGTAATAAAAAATTATTATTTTTCATGTTTTTAAGAGGCGCATACACATTTTATTTAATATCAAAAACCAAATATGGAATAAAAGTTTTCTTTTGATTCAAGTACAAAAAACGAGTATTTCATTACCATAACGGTTAAAGAAGAATGTATAAAGAAAATGTCCTGAGTTATAAACATAAATGGCTGTGGAAAATGAACATGATCATAAAGTTGACACGTGTATCGTTCATGATTACATACTTAACAAATAAAATATCGCAATCATATTTTCCACTCAACGCTACTAATTAGGTCAGATTTCTATACGCGTTTCCTTGCTCTAATCGGATTATCTCGTACAACTCGTTAAAAGTTAGAGCAAATGTAAATACCTTACAAGTCGATGTAAATACTTGAAAATTTTTTTATTTGATTTTTAGACCCATACGAAGCATATGAGACTTACGCTTGCTACGACGACGTTTATAGCAAGTCGTGTTTCGATCAAATTCAAGCAATGTTGCTGAGGTAATTTTGTTAGGTCTCAATATGCAAAATCTACGGGAAATTGTCCGTCAATTCGTCTGTCCAACTGTCGACAAATACCGACGAAATATAAAATCTTGTCAGACCAAGGCAGTCTGGTTCTGAAATTCTGACAATGCCTGTCTTTAAGAAGGAGCGAGGTTATTAGTTAGTAACACGATCGAAGTCAGCACCAGGCTGCGTACTTGCGGCCCTAAAGCTAGGAATAAAGAAGGCAGCCTATAGCTGAAAATCTGTTTTCGCCGAATTGGAGGCAATAGTGAGTTGTATACGTTGTATACAATTCGGCACCAGGATGCTGCTGCCCTCTGCATTAGAGTCTTAACTTGAGGACGCAGACTAGGGCCGAGTTGAAACTTATATGACGTATAGACATATTCCCAGGTAAGGGACCAATGTACGCTGCCAGGTGTCGAATTATAGAATTATACAACGTAATGTACTCGCTACTTCATGAATTTTGGCATTTTCAAATTTTCGGCACCAAGTGTCTTGGCTGAAAGTGCAGACCTATCTTTTGTGTAAAAAACTAAGCAATCTCAACTACTAGATGAAAAAACAATGACTTTATTTAGCTATTGAAAGTAATTTTGAAGTTAACAATTTTTGTTAACAAAAGCTTCGCTGGAAAAACATCGTTTTTTCAGACCTGCTCTTAAGTTAATTCGTGCTGCAAACGACTTTTGATTACTATCCTTTAGTCGCTAGTCTCATGATGTGTTTTCCTATCAAAAAAAGGCATAATTGAGCAAATTTCTCGAGATTTTATCGGCTAAATTCAAAAGTCACCGCCGAAAATGTTTTAATCGATGTCCCACCGAAAACTTGTCATTGCATGCATATGTGCACCCCACGGAAATTATTCATGACATGTATGTTAGGGTCCGCACCGGAAACTTCTCATTACATGTATATCTGCATGTAATGACGCGTTTTCGGATGGGACACCGATTAAAAAAATATACAGTGGGGGGGTGCTTAGTAAGTCATCCATTCTGGATAAATTACTCATAATTAAATACAAAGAAATTGCAAGAAAGTGTTGTAGTTGAAGAGGAAATTCTCGTTATTTTTATAGTTCTCGTGAACATTACTTCTCTAGTCTAAGCCTTAGACATTCCACGTTGTTGCATTTAACTTTTTATGTTGGCGAGCGGAGTATTAGCCTCGTCAAAAAAATAAAAGCAAGTGTAATGCACTAATAACAATAAATTCATTACGATTAAATAATGGATCGTAAATAATACACAAACTTATATAAAAAAAACTCAAATTAATAAATGAAGCTCAGCACGACACATGGGATAGTTATTGCCTTGTCATAATTTCTAATTAATTTCACTTTTTCATGAACGCTGTACTCAGAGCTTTGTACTTTACCTAACATAGTATGTACGCTGTATTTTTTGTAACTTCACAGAGAGAACACTAGCTATAGCTAAATTTCTATCAAAAATTCAACATCGTCACGCTTTCTTTGGTACTCCACACTCCCTTCTTTCCGTAAAATTTTTCGTCATTTGTAAACAGCGCCTTGTCGCACGGACAGTTTCAGATCTTGTTCCAATGGCGCTTTTAAAGACTTTTTTGGTTGAAAAAGCTATTACAGACCGGTGCTACAGCTTTAAGCATTGCAATTCAGTTCATCGTTGCTTCAAGCAGCTAAGCGACCCCAAAGTTTTTACCTAAAATAATCAATAACTCCGGAGTGAAAAAAGGCTCACAAAAGCACGAGTGAATAAGTACCATGGCATCTGAATGTATCTTGATTAGTATGTACGAAATCGCTGAAACATTGGGTGAGGCTGAAATAAGTGTTGTGCTAGAAAAGGTATAAGGGATGTGTTCATAAAAAACACTTTTTTCTTGAGCTCAATGGCCCTCCAGCAAAAAATGGCGGAATGGACTCTTACTCACCTTAATTCTAAAGAACTAACTCGTAAATATCTTAAGTGCGTCACAAATCCAGAACAAAATAAAAAATCTTCATGAAAGTGCATATCGTTACAGAGTTCTATAGATGGGAACACTGTGATTCTTCAGGAGAAGCTCCTAACTTAGGAACTAGATCGGGAATATTCAAATTATGGTCTAAGTCCAGGATAGAACCCAAAAAGTCTTGAGGAAAACGTTCAAATCTCGATGTTCTGGATGATGAGCTGTGTACTACAGACAAATACAAACAGTTTCGTTATTGAAAGTCTTTCGTAATACAGTATGGTGGAACTTTGCATTAAAAAATCATTTCATCACTTAGGAATTCATGTCATCGTGGTGGAAAATCGGCTCTAGCTCCTTCCCTTTTCAGAGATAAAAATCCACTTGTTCGGGAAGTTTGTACATAATTAAATGGAGAACCAACCCCTAGAAGAAAATTTTCTTCTAAAAATCCCATTTAAAAGTTATTTGGGTTTAAAGTCAGGAAAATTTTTTTTTTCAAATAAATAGGAAAAACCGCCCGGAAATGGAAACTTTTTATATCCCAAAAAAAAAACTTTGAATCTTCCTCTTTCATTTGAGCTCAAAATTAATGAAATCGGTGAAACGATTGCCTCGCAGTAAATCGTCAAAGTTACCTCTGCACTGAAAGGGGGTTGGGGCAGAATAGGTGTGTTTAAGGTCTCCTGATGGTTTTGGACTCTACTCATCAGCAGTTATTCGTGGTCCAAAATTCGCCCTTTGTACGAAAAAAAAAATTTTGTTCTACAGTAGAGGTGTGCGGGCATCACTTTTGGCCTGCCCGTGCCCGTTTGATTGGTTATGGCAACATGGCCCTTGGTTGGCAACATGGCTCTTGGTTATAGCAACACTGCAACACACACTGACGACAGTCTCTAGCCACTGAAAAATATGTCCCTTTAGAGGTTAGAAATGTTAGATAAGCTAATAGCGAGTGTAGAGGTCGGACACGGAAATACAATCGTTGGACAATTGAATCTTCGCCGATGGTACGATATACTTTTAGTCAGTACGAAGTACGAAGTAAAAGTAATTGTATCAGCGAGACAGAATGACTTTGCAAGATCAGCGGCGCCGAATGTAGAGGGCAAGTACCCCCATGAAATAATCCATAGGGGACAACGCCCCTTATGACGAGAGGAATAAATATAACAAATTAAACGGAAACATATATCTGTAGAGTTTTCAACGAAACGAGCCTGAATTTTTCATGCGAATATCTCAGAATTGCACCCTAATGGCCAGAACAGACTCGTCTTTCAAAAGTTTCCAATAATTTGAAAAAAAAACTCGTTTCACAAGTTGAGAGATTCAAATTATAGGGTATCTTAGGACTTTAGAATATGTCCTGTAAAATCTATAAATGCTGTGGGTTCCATTAAATAAAAAATAGAAAAATTTTCGCTCGCTTCGCTCGCGTGCACTATTATTTCTGTCACATTTGATTTGATTTATTTATAAATACTATTCAAGAAATACAAAAAATAAAATTTAAAACGTACTCTTAAGGAGACAATCCATAAGTTCAATTAATGTAAATGTTAAATTTTTCAAATTAGAGAAAATAAGAAAATGAAATTACGAATAAAAATAAGAGAATAAGGAAAATATGCAAAGATATTTATGTGATAGAGATGGAAAAGTAATACGAAAGAAAAGAGGAAAAACAATATAGAAGAAAAAAATAAAGAAAAGATGGAAGCAAGAAGTAGAGGCGAATTGAAGGAGCAGTAGAGTGTGATAAGGAGATGAAAAAAAGTGTATCCCGCTTAGAACTTCGTCTATGTCCATCGCTACCTGCATCAGGATTATCACCATTGTGAATAAACGACTCAAAGTTCCGGCACATCCACTAACAAGCCGGAAACTGCCTCTCCAACAACCACAGCTTCAAGTCCGATTTGAACCTTGCATGACGAGCTGCTCTAATGCTCAGCGGAAGTGAGTTGAAAATCTTAGAACCAGCATGTGAGATTGCTCTCGGACCCAGCGCTGATTTGACAGCAGACAACCTAACCTTCTGGTTATCACGCAGATTGTAGGGGTGGGCGGGTCTCACAAAATTGGTGTTGTTATGCGAGAGCCCATGTAATGCTTGATACACATAGTTACACATGTTATACTTAACCAAACTCTCAACATTGAGCAGATTAAGACAAAGACAGCAATGCCGGATTAGTTTAATCGTGTGAAACCGCATAGTCAACGGGGCAGATCTGGGAAGTAGGTTCTTTAGCTTACACAAAACTCCGCACACCGAGGTTATCTTCCTACACATTTTCTGGATATGAGCATTAAGCGACAGCTCATAATCCAGAAACAGTCCCAAATAGCGCAACACTGAGACTGACTCAACTGCGTGATCATCCAAGACAACTTCATCAACATCTGAACTACCATTCCGATGGAACAGCATACTCACTGTTTTTTTTTACGTTAAGCGACAGTTTATTGCAATCGAAGAAATCCTTCAAGAGGGCGACATCCTCATTCATAGACCCAACATTTTTCTCAGTCGACTCCTAAACGTAAAGTAAACCTGTGTCGTCAGCAAATAGAGTAGCGCTACCAGTAGTACGAAGACTATATATGTCATTCATATACACCAAGAATAACAATGGACCCAATACCTATCCTTTCTTTTGGCTTTTCGTTCCTCCCAACACTACGCACTGCTTACGATTCATCAGATAATTTTTCAATAATAAACATAAACGGCAAATACCGCAGCTTCATTCGGAATCTATTACTTCAAACATTTTCTTAAAACTTTCGCTATAAAAGCAAACATTAACTACCGTTTCATTGCTTACTTTGGCATGTTTGCCAAATACACATCATCAAATTAAAAAATTTTGCTTGCCCCCATGGACGGTAAACAAGTCGGCGCCGCTGTGCAAGATGAAACGCAAGAATCGTTCTAACTATACAACATTTATTTCCTTCGCTTAGTAGAGAACTAAAAGTAAGATGCTTCCACACCAGCGCGCTATGTGATATTTCTTTCAAAATGGCGGCGTATGTCAAAATCGGGCACTACGGCAAATTTACCAAATAAGGCAAAATCGGATAAGGATGTTGAATCTATTATGAGCTACAAGCAACGCTACTAACTTTTTTTTTTTTTGATTTGTACCGATTTTGCCTTATTTGGTAAATTTGACGTAGTGCCCGATTTTGACAAACGCCTCTATTTTGAAAGAAATGTCACACTGTGCAGCGGTACAAATAGGTATCCGCTAAACATTGATCAATGCACTCCTTATACAGCGATGAATCCGTCATGGTTGTTTCGATAGAAATATTCTGGAAAGTTTGCGTTTCGTCAAGTGACATTAAATGGTGTCAGTGTGAAATGTGTGATGCGCGCGAATGTTTGGTTTTGCAAGTTTAGTTGCTTGATATGGTATGATGTTGTGTTTATAATTTCACGTCATGCTACACGAGCTAATTTTCAGAAAAAATGTTAAATATTAATGTGAAACTTACAAGATAAAAAGCACATATACATCTCGTATACAAGTTGAAATTCTTGTAACTAGATTTTATTTTCATGAAAACGACTTTTTGATTAACTTAAGCTCCTACGAAATAAAATAATTTCCTTAATATATCACTTAGACATCATTTCCTTTATGAAATGGACAATTACGTTTCTTTTATAAAAGCATTTACTGCCACTTGTCTCATAACAAGAATTAACTTGCCAGAAATTTAATATTCAAAAAATCACTCGTTTGTCGAAAATTTGATATTCACAACATCCCCGTTTTCCGTTTTTTTCCGTCTGCATACGCACACGTTTTGATTGTTCTTTTGAAATCATCCTTTCGATGTTATGAAAATCCTACACACATAAAATTGTGCACATTTAAAAATTTATGTTGATCATCAATATACATATTTATAAAAATAAAAAAATGATGTTACGTTAAAACAGAGAGCAAATGTGAAAGAAGCTGGAAAAATATGAATAAAAGTGCTTTTATGTGTTGCGTCATAAATCATGTGAGTATTTCGAACGAGTGTCGTCGTAATGCTTGCTGTTTTATGGGACGTAATACAGGTGCTATAGCGTGTATTATATTCCGTTGCCGAGTTATAATGAAGGAAATGCTCATTGTTTTGATTATTTTTAATGACAACGTTCAAACATTAGATCTTCATTAACTTTGTCATCGTACACATCAATTTGATGTTGCAACATATTTTGCTAGATGTCTTCATTAAATGTGATTGTCTGAACGTACGATAATGGAACGATATGATCCAATGCTGATGAACAAAACGTATGACAAACAATTTCTTTACATTATTCGCAAGTCTTAAGGCATCATTATATGTATATGACAATGATGGCTCAAAGGATTTTGTTTGAATCAAATGAAAATATTAGTACAGTGCGTCGTTTCGCAACTGGAGGATAATGACGGTAACAGCCACCGACGGTGTGGTGGCTAACTGAAGGAAATTAGTGATCTAACGGATGCGCCGGAATATACTCATAACCCTAAATAAAACTGTGCTTCCCAAATCGAACTGATTTTTCCTCCAGCAACTTTCAAAAACATTTCAGTTTACGCGAAATGTTAGTAAATTTATCGAAAGCGCAATGTAAAAATGAACCCTTTTTTCATGAAAACTTCTACTTCTATCTCAAAAGTAGGATCCAGTTATTGTGTTCTGTTGTGTTTGGACTAGGAGGGTTCTGAAAATAAATTCACCAAGTTTCTATCTGTCTTATCACCACGTCAAATGTATTTCGACGTCCTTTCACTTCCATAACTTGTAATAAACAATGAAATGTTCATTCAACGGTTTTAACTAGGCTGTAACGTAGCGATGAGGAGATTATAACTTAATTGGAACATTAAGCTTCGAGCCAGCACTGTTTTATTATGTTCGTGGGTGGGAAGTGGATTAATTCTTCGGAAATGACAAACCTGTTAAGCAAATGTTAATTCATCTCAATTTGTGAAGGTTTTGTACCGTGGTTAATGACTGAATCTCCTATTGCAAATGTTTCATTTTTCGCAACAGAAGGATAGTGAAATAAACTCAGTTTGTTAAGTCATCTCCTTGACATGTTAAAGGTTATTCGACATCGACAACGAGTAGTTAGATTTAGTAGTTAGAAACATAACACAATTTTGGAACTAATAGACTAGGCGCTGGCTTTGAAATTGTTATACATGTCAATGATTGGCGATCAGAAATGTGCAATGTTTGACACTAATCAGAACCTTATTTCTATAATGGCTCTAGCGGCGGCGCCGACTTGTCGATAGGAACAGGGCTTTTTTTACATACAATCTCGGGGGAAAAATCCACCCCACTCCCATGTCAGTCTACCACACCTCTTATTAAGTCCACATCAGTGAAACTCATTTCCAATTAAAAAAATAAACAAGAAAGTGTTCAACTCATTTTCATCTACAAAAATTTCGCCTGCTGCGCTTTCTTTTCTTTTTAGACCCCTTTCATTCACAAAGTACGCAAGCTACGAAAGGTGGAGGAGGCGGTTTGAAAGAAGCGTGCTGATATACATCCTAAACAACAAAAACCCTTTTTAAAACGGAAACGTGACGCAAGTCCTCGTCCCTTCTTCCAAAACAACTGATATCGATTTGGGTAACGCTTTCAGCTTCGGAACGCAAAAAATTCTTTTGAAATATTTTCACTTTTGATTTCACTTTCAAATTTGACACGAAAAAAAATTGAGTTTTGCGTGATGTGTAGAGTACGGGCAGCAACATTTTTGGCGTGCAAAATCTGAAAGCGCAGAAAAATTATTACGTTGGGAGGATCCGGCAAATATTTCAAAAGAATTTTTTGCGTTCCGAAGCTGTAAGCGTCACCCAAATTGATATCAGTTGTTTTCGAAAAAGGGATGAGGACTTGCGTCAGGTTTCCCTTTCAAAAAGGGGTTTTGTTGTGATATCAGTAGTTTTGGAAGAAAAGAAAAAACAAATTTTGGAGAAAAAATTTCCGGCGGAAAAAAATTTCAGCGAAAAAAAATTCCGGCG
>CM055404.1:149085272-149126262 GCA_029228625.1 Pseudolycoriella hygida | reverse complement strand
AAAAATGACCGGCCAAAAAAATTTCCGGCCAAAACAAAATTTTCAGCGAAAAAAAATTTGCAGCGAAAAGAAATTTCGACGAAAAAAATTTTCCGGTGAAAATTTCCGACGAAAAAAATTTCCTTTGACACGAAAGATCTATCTACAACAAAAAAAATTTAAAAGAAAATCAATTTTGCGATACAACATACAACAAAAACAATGTGTGGACCAAACAAAAACATGGCCGTCACATCTGGAATTTAATTAGTTCCGCTTTTGCCTCCAGTTTTTACAAATCGTTACGCGTATAAATAACGTTACTTATGTCGTAACATTAGGTAACGTTACTCATTGTAACTTTATCTTTTCGTTAGAGTTGTAACGGTTACAAAAACCCGTATTTTGTAACGTTACCTTACAGTAACGTAAAAGTAAAGTTACAAATAACGTTACTCAGGATGCCTGCTTGGGATGGATAAATTTTAGGTACTGTGTGCAAATAGTCGAAGGTATATAGAAGACACAATGTGCAAGAAGTCTTTTCGTAAATTTTAGGCTTTCTACCACAAAATCGCAGAAAAATTGACTGCGCCATTTTCTCCCATAAAAAAGACTTTCCGTAGCGATATACCGAGTGGCAGAACAAGTAGTGAAACCAGAACGTCCTTATTTAACGTTCACGAATTTTGTCTAAAGTCCAAAGTTTCTAAAGTTGATTTTCCTTGTACAAATTTTATTAAATCCAATGAAATGTTTTCTTAATGGGTTTTCTTCAAACAGAATCAGCAAGGAAGTCATAAAAACTACTTACCAACAATTTTCTTACATTTACAATTTATAAATATAAAGAAAAACTACTTTGTTTGGACGTTGGACTGAATTCAGCGACGTCTTATTTAGGTGCATTTTTTTGTGTTTTCTTGCTTCTGACTGCTTTTCTAAAATGCTACCAACATCACAAGAAATCAATTTGAATTTTAAAGATTTGAGAATAAATGCACCGAAGTCTTTAACTACTACAATGGAATTTTCTGCAATAACATTTGTTACCGTTGTTTTTCTGAAAAACGTAATTAAAAAACAAATAACGATTTTTTCAAGAGTGTAACTTCGTTCAATATTTCATATTGTCCTTTTTTCAAAGAAAAAGGTTGAAGTATTCGAATCTATTTCAGCTAATGCAGCCGATGGCTAACAAGTGAGCCTATGGTCGCGCGCTTTTCAAGTGTTAAATTCAACGAAAAATTTGCATATCCATTTTCCTTACTCTGGTATCACGATTAAGAAAGGTAATTGATTAAAAATTCCATTGAATCTCGCAATTACTAAAACATCTTTTAAATGAAAGCAAGTGCGTAAGGAGCGACATCATTTTCATTTTCATATAAACTGTAAGAGAGTCAACTTTTCATTTGAAGTGAGTGTCGTGCTACCAGCAAGCCCAATTTGAATTTTAATCAAAATTACTTTGCCGATTCAACTATCTAGAAAGCTTTAATTGTAATCTGATCATGGTTTTCATCTTTCTTACCTTTGTTTTCGTTTATTTTATTTTATGCTTTTTATATTTGCTTTAACGGTAAAATGATTCACAAAAAAATGCAATTAGCTTTGTGTGAAAAAAACAAATTTGTACATAATGTTCTGAACGTGTCTATTTCCAATTAAATATATTTTCAATCAAAAGAATTTTCGCAAGCGCAAATACCTCTGAGTTGAATATTTACGAAAAAATCTTGAAAATACGTGGAATGTGTCCTTTAAATTTTCTATTTTCACTAAAATTGACGAAATGAACACAGCCGGTAAATGACTATGGTGTCAGGAATTGTGACAAACCATCACTCTTGAAGTAAAATCACTCGTCAATATGAATTTAAATGCAGCAAATCAATTTGGCTTTTAAAGTGAAAACGATGATTGCAAATAACGCTTCTCATATGAAAAAAGTAACTGCACGGGGACGCATTTAAATCTCTATTTTCCCGAAAGGGTAATCGAAATGAAAGGTAAATAAGATCTCGTTTGGAGATGAAGATATTTTTTGAGCCGTAGGGAAGGTTCATAGTAGAGGTGAGCGGGCGACACATCGGGCATTTTTTTTCGGGCGAGCCTAAAAAATGTCGGGCGGGCATCGGACGGTCAACAATTTCTACTCATTATATCATTTTACTATACACGTGCATGTAATGAGGCTATTACATGTATAGGCAACACCCTCTACATCACTCGCATAGTAAAACGTTATACTACATTCGGGAAATAATTTGATATCTCGTATCACGATGAGTAAAAGTACCTCGGGCTGCCGCCCTCGGATACTTTTACTCATCTGGATACGAGATATCAAATTACATCCCTCACATAGTAATGTACTATTACATTTCGTGCAGCATAAATAGTTTTATGTACCGAGCGGCTGAAAGTTCGCTTGCTGTACTGTAAAGTGGACTTTACAGTAGAAAGGTACATAAAATATTAAATTTTTCGATGAAAACCTTTAAAGATGTTCACTTAGTGAACGAAACCGGTCAGTTGAAATTAAAAATTAGTTGGTACAATTTAAAGGGAATATAAGCGTATCATTTGACTCGTCCCTGTTAAATAATCTAATTGTACCGTATTCCGTGCTGTTTACGTTGTATGTTTACAGAATGCGTAAATGTAAAGAGTTAAATTTCTACAATTTTTTTTTCAAAAAATATTCCATCTTCTGACAATATCTTCTAAATAGGCTAGTCAAAATAAGCAAAATTTGTATGGGAGACCTTGCAAAAATTAGGATAAAAGGAAATAAAACGGGATTCGATAGGGCTGAGGGTTGTCTACCAAAGCCCGAAAGTCCCAGAAAATTTCTGAAAATACCCGAAATTCAACTTTAGAACAAAGTTCCCGAAAATAGACCCTGCGAACAACATTAGTGTCGAGTACAGCAATGGTGTGGGAACTCTTTGTACCCTGGTAAAAACGCGCTGGTGGTGACACCATCAATGGCGGCCATAATTTTGATCACCCCACCACCCTCACACAACAAAGAACAACTTTGTCTTTCATAGCAACCCAATATGATTGATAGATTTAGCCCAAAGTGTAAATTTTTTACTATGGCCTACTTGGAAATTTTTTTCGGTCGCCCATCACCCGCAAGAGCACAAGAAACAATTTTGTTAATCAAATAATTGACTTAAAACGATTTTTTGAACAAAAACATTGATTATCTTTCATACTGATTTGGTTCTCGTAGACGTTTTTCAGAGTGTAATGAAATTTTCGACATTAGAGGGAAATTTTTCGTCGAGTGTGAAAGGGAAAATTATGTTAATATGAAATGTTAAGAATACTCCAAAGATGTTTTTGAGACTTTTGGATTCCAAATTCGGAGCAAAGTTTCTTCGATATATCGGTATAAAGTCGAAAAAGTTTTCGCGGAGGTCATTTTTTCGATGAAATTTTGAATTTGAAAAATCGTATCTCAGCCAAAAAAATGGGCAAAATTGGTAAGGTAAAGTATTTTAGAAACTTTGAACTATTTAAAATTTGGGAAAAATAGTCATCGGAAATTTTTTTGGAAAACTTAGATTTTCCTTTAACAGTAACAGAAAACTTGCACAAAACCTCAATTTTTTGGGTTTTCCTAGATTTTCTCAAAACCCTACTGTGGGATTTTTTGGGGCTTTCGGGCTATGGGTGAAAGCAAACTTGACCAGCCTAAAAAACGTAGATGTAGTGAAGATTCAATTTCAAAGACCAATTGTTAAGTTTTTAAAACCACTATGAACTCTTCATATGAGGTGATTAATATTTCCCGACACTCAAATGTAAATATGTTGTTATCATATGAAAAAAGTATAATTTACAAATAAAATAATTCTGCTAAATTTTTCGATGGTGGAATTGTTCCTAAAATGGAAGCGACATTACCGCGTTGAATTGCGATACCAATTCTTTGGAAGAGGTAGGATGTGGCTCGTTTTTCTTTGGTTATATCAGAAATTTTTCTACCAATTTCTTTCAATAATTTATAGCCCATCATTCCAAAAACACCAGATGTTTCTGATGCCACAGGCACGAAGATGAATTGTTCTCTTAGATGGTTATATTTATTTATCTTGTGATTTTCAGCCTGTTTCGCTGCTCAACCTAACTCACGTGATGTTCGATTTACGTATGTTTGTGCAAAAGTGTCACGGCACGTAAAATCCCACAGTAGTGATTTTCCTCTAGCCCACGGTATAAGACTGAGACCATCTGGTTTCTTCCCATCTGGTCCTGAACAACCAGGTGGTTCACGAGTACATGGTATTTCAGCCGATTTTGTATGAGGTTGTTGATAGCTTCATGTCGTGAGCTAGTGCCCGCTGCTTTACTGCACGACAGACCATGTCTTCCAAATTTGTCAACTTTACTTCCGCAGATGCATTTGTGAGGTTGTACAATGGGCAGACCAAAGCGTAATGTGAAAGAAACTCGGAACTCGTCGTTGTTCAAGTGTGTTCCTAGTTGAGGAGAAGGAAGGGCTTGTAACCAAACACCTGTCTGTTCCGATGAATTTGATAAAAATCGGGCTTTATCAGCAGTTTCAGTCAAGGATTTTGTAATATTCGTTAATTTTTCGGTTATTTCAATACACTCCCATTGACTTTGATATTGACGCAAACATACATCCGGTAGCTCTCCAAATTTATGACTCCAATGTTGTTCTGCTTCAACTCTTGCCAAATCGTCCTGTCGGTAAGTTTCAGGTAACAGTTGATCTAACAAGGCGGAAACATTGTACACAGATGACAGAAAACATGGTAGTGCTATGTCTGATGCGTGTCGTATTCCACTGCCTCCTTTTTTGATGGGTAATGATAATTCGATCCAAGCCGATTCAGTGAATTGCACATTGAGCAACGATTCGATCGATGCCTTCATTGTTTCATCGTAATGTAACAGGTCAGATGAATTTTTCCACAATGGTGCTCCACGCAAAAAGAAAATGAGACGAGGTGTAGTCACAGATAAGCGTAAGAGATAATATGCGCTGTGTATGCTGATATTCTTCAACTTCTCAGTCAAATTCATCAATTCAGTTGTTTTCTTTTGCATACATATAGATGACGCCGCTTTAGTAAGGGGACTTCCCAACAAAAATTCATTTTCACTCTGCATAATCTGAATCCCATTTGCTATCGAGTTGAAGTGGTCGTAGAGTGCATTTTTCGATTGTTCTGATGATGCTGATAAAACAGACATTTCGCATTTTGCATGATTCAATTGAAGGCCAATTCCTTTTGCTTTTTCAATAATCTGTTTCAGTGTTTGGCATTACAGTACTATGGTGATATGAAGAGGGGGGTTTGAGTCGAAGCGTGCGACTCCATTTGTGAGACGTCGGCTTGTGTCAAAATATACGAAATTTCATCACTACGTACTAAAAGCGTGGGTTGGGAAGAGGATGGCTGAACCTTAACTTTTTTATATGTAAATAAAGTAAATGATCTCACTAACCGGTCGACTGCAGTGCAAAATCAATTTCTTTGTTATGTTGTAGAGAAAATTGAGTTGAACATTTTTGTCCATGAAAGCATAGGTCCGATTCCCCTATTTAGGACATTCCACAGGTAGGGGTTGGAAGGAATTTTATATGCCGTATCTTCGGACGGGTTTTTCAATATAACCTTTTGTTCAATTTAGCAAATTTTATTTCATGTTCCTTGCGACGGACTCAGACGTTTTAGGAAATCGTACTCGTAAAGCTTTGATAAAGTATTGACGCTATTCGCTGATAACAACCTTGCGATATACCACCCTAAGCATGTCCGAAAATTTTTTTTTCTCAAGTCGATTCATTAACTTCACAAAAATATTGCTTGGCATCAAAAAAGCCAAAAATAATTTTTCAATTTGTTCAAAGAGAATTGTCTGTGGTAAAAACCAAAGTCTTCATTTTTTTCAATTTTTGTACTTTAAAGCGTCGTCAGCGCCACCTACTTTTTCTAAAGTTTCAAAATTTATTTTATTGACTATGTCATCCGAAATTTGAGCATTACGAGCGTGTTTACCCCTTATGAAAACCATACGTTACATGTAGGGTCTTTTTTCACTGGGGTTTTCGTCCGGATTTTGTCGTCTTTGGATTTTGTGGATTAGCAAAATAGATGGCGCTGACAACGCTCTAAAGTACAAAAATTCCAAAAAATCAATTTTTTGATTTTTACCATCGACAATTTTCTGTCAAAAAATTAAAAAAATATATTTTTGCCGTTTTCGAGGCCAACCAATATTTTTTTTTGTGGACTACAGAATTCACTTGAGAAAACACGCCTATTCCACCCCGTAGATTCAATCGAGAGCGAATGTCCGCATTCATGAGTTGCGTTTACGATTCAAGCAATCCATTTTTGACGGCAGGCGAGAGGTACATAAAAGTGACTTAATCTGCAGCTTAGTTTTCTCTTTTTATTTATTTTGTTTAAGTTTTATCTTATTTCGTTTATGGTTTTTCGCTTTTCTATTTCATCAAATTTTTAAGTTTTCTTTTTGTTTATGTCTCGCATATTAAACTTCCACGAACCTCTTCCTACCTAAAAGCTTTATCATATTGCTGAACATATTACACATTTTTATGATAATCATTTCGTCGTGTATAGTGTCTTTATTGCCGCAGCTGCACAGAGAGTGAATTAAAATTCATTTACATAGCTTGTTTACCAGTTTACTATCATGGAAATTTTACCCCATTAAAGTCTTTGATTGCATTTTCAATCTAATTTTTTTTTGCGCTCACCGTGTGTTTTTCGTAACTTGTTCTACCAACTAATATGGAAATAATATGGAAAACTGACTCTGTCTTACTACTAATAAAAATTGTTAGTAATTAACCCACCCTTGACTTATAAGACAGACAGAATAAGGAAAATGGAAAATGTCTACAAGAGTTCAATAAATTTCAATAAGGTGAAAAAACCTTTGTCGTTGATAATAAGAACGAACTTTTCCCAGAATAACATAACAGCATTTTAAGTGAAATATAAAAAACCTTTTAAGTTTACTTCAAGTCCAAAAAGTTATTGAAACTTAATATCCACTGAACGCTATAATTATTAGTCTGCAAATATAATTAAAAAATTTCAATAAATGCGATTTCATTAAAGGTCCATGTAACTTCATACAATGCTATCATACATTGACAATAGCGAAGCTAAATTACACAGACGAAATTGCTTTCATGCTGTTTCAAGGTTTCGAGTAACTTTAATTCCAAGAGGAAACCAGGCATACCCGTACGGTTTTTACCTCTATATTGCTTCTCAGCCATTCTTACGTACGGTTTCATGATAAAGAGGGGGTAAAGCAGCAAATAAAGTGAAGATATGTGATTCTTGGTGACACTTCCATTATTAAGGGAGGATAATCTCACAAATGACTTTAAGTTAAAAATAGAGGAGGGATTATGTCCTGAAAACGTGACGCAAACGGATTGAGACAATAGAGCAGCCGAATGGTGTGTAATTAATTGCACCATCACTTGTTAATGCAAGACGGAGCCTAACTTCAATCTGATGTTGCAGAGTAAATGCAGTGGTTGAGCAGATACTACTCAAGTGGAGAGAGTTAGTAATCCATTTAAAAGTGAAGTCTTGCGAAGGGTAGTGGGAAGGACGATGAGAAAAAAATGACACTTGTAATTGGTCGTTTCAAAGAGAGTCTTGACATCACAGACAGAGAAAAGATTTTATTCCGCTCATTCCGAAAGGCCCTAACGCATTGGGTAGCATCCCAAACAAGACAACATCACCCAAGAGGCACGTTTTTCTAAAAACTTTTTGACCCCTTCCCCTCTCCGCCGCTATTCATATTTTTACAGAACGTCCAAGTCTGCAAACCCGCGGGCCATTCCCTTTGCCAATGCAAAAAAGGGAAAAATTTATATTTTTTAAAATTGTATTTAAATCCTAGGGTTTTTTATGTGGTCATTGCAAAGAAAGTATTTTCTCTCTGTCGTTCTTCTTTCGATGGTGACAAATCATTTGTATGATACAGTGGTAAGGGTAATTTTTTGATTATCAATTGTGTTGCTAGGGGAGTGAGGTTTATAGTTTGCTTTGTCATAATTTTTGAAATTTGCGGCCGATAGAAGGGCATGGAAGACAATAATTCATCATCGTAGACCTCACGCCAAAAGGTACTAATGTCTATAAAGTTTGATGATGATAGACCCCCTGATCCTATCGCTTTTCGCCCAACTTTACCGAACCCGCTCCATTCCCCATTTTAATAGACGTTATTTATGAACAGCCCCTAATATATTTCAGAGCAGTTGCGCAACGGTGGTTGGAACTCGGCACCATCGCCACCATCATCTGTGAACAAAGCAATGAGATGTGGTGAACATTTAACACACCAGTCCAGTGGCTTCGTATAGGCTTTATGAGCGACCTCGTTGAGTGTCCCACTTCACAGAAATCGCGCAGACACATTCAAAAGACCATGCAGTGTTAATTTTCATTTCATAAATGTTTGTCGAAAGAATTATTTGCTGAAGAATTTGTCTCAATGTAGCTATTTCACACCGAACAGACATAATTCCTAATTTTACTTAATTTATTGTAAAATCGCGCTAAGTACACTTTCAAAGAAGAAAAGTCGTAAAAAGTTTCATCAACTCCATTTGCGTTAAACACAGCCTTTTGTTGGCGATACATTAAAGAAATCTTTTAATATTTTTTTTCTCATCTAATGGCTATAAAGCCACTAGTGCTTTATGGAAGGTTAAATGTGGAATAATCATTCTTTCTTGACATCATTATGATTTAAACTTCGCTACGTGAAACATATTCCATATCCCCAACTTCAATACTTTTGTAATGAAACCTTAAGAGGTGTACGGCATGCTTCGTTGCCTCCAAGCCATCAAAATTGAAATTCCTTCGTACTCAGTTAATTTTTACTTTTGATAGATTGAAATCAGTGATTGATACATCGATAAAGTTCATTTTAGAAATTTTTTACATTTTCTTCTGTTGTGTAAGATTTAAGAATAATAGTTTTTATAACGGAAGTTGCGGGAAAATGTTTACAAAGACAGTAAGTTTTTTTACACAACTCATTACCTATTGGGCCATTCCAGCGTTACCTACATTATACTCTAGCTGTATCTTATAAAGTACAGTAGCTACAAAGTTTTTATTTTCCACAATATTGTTGGAACGGACGAAATAGGTCTCCTGTAAATTTTTTGGAACGTTCGAACGGCACATTACTTTTTGTTGAACGTATAAGCTCTTAATTGATGGATTGACGCGATGTACGTTTGTTGACGTATTGTTTGACGTTTGTTGACGTATCTATTTGTCTCGGTTACAGGTATTGAGGGGTCATCCCTAAATTACGAACGCTTTTCCAGTGTTGCCACACATTTTAAATCTGCGATATCTCGAAATAGACGCATTCCAGAAGGGGGGTAAATAGGGGGGTCGGCCATACATTTGACCCTTCTGGAATGCGTCTATTACGAGATATCGCAGATTTGAAATGTGTGGCAACACTGAAAAAGCGTTACGTAATTTAGGGATGACCCCCTGATGGCTCCAACGAATTGTAACGAAAATGATTACTGCTGCCATCTGTTAGAATTTTGTATTAACTATTTTTCTTGCTCTAACTCTGAGGTTCTTGTCTCCAAAGTTAACTTTAGAGCACAACCGATAAAAACGATGTTAACTCTTGTTGAAAAAAAAAATGGTCAAATTCAAGAAAGTACCTCAATAGCTACATAAATTCATTGTTTTTTCATCTAGTAGTTGAGCTACTTTATTGAGATTGCTTAGTATTTTTAACAAACTTTTCGCTAGAAGATAGGTCTGCACCTTCATCCAGGACACTTGGTGCGGAAAATTTTAAAACGCCAAAATTAAGCAAGTCCGAGTACATTACATTATATTAGTTTATAATTTGACACCTGGCTGCGTACATGAGCCCTGTACCGAGGATTGAAGATGGCAGCCTGGTGCTTAGTATCTGTTTTTACCAAAGTGTAGGCGGTAGTTAGATCTATACATAACATATACTTCAACTCGGTACTAGGCTGCGTCGTTCAGTTATGACACTTTGAATGCAGCGGGCAACAGCAGTCTGTTGCCGAATTGGGACCTACGTGACGTGCAGTACTCACTACTGCCTCCCCTTTCTCAAAAGCAGATGTTTAGCACCACGCTGCGCTCTTTATTCCCAAGTTTAGGTTCCAAGCCTCGTCGTGCCGACTTCGATGGCTGCCTTCGTCTGACAATGTTTTACTGAAGAAAGGTAGAACCTTGTCAGACCAAGGCAGCCTGGTGCTGAAATTCTGACTACACCTGAATGGAAGAAGGAGCAAGGCTAATAGTTAGTAACACCATGGAAGTCGGCACCAGGCTGCGTACTTGGGACCTAAAGCTGGTAATAAAGTAGGCAGCCTGGTGCTGAACATCTGTTTTTGACAGAAGTTCGGAAGAGGCAGAAGTGAGTTCTATACGTCACATAAGTTCCAGGCTGCCGCTGCCACTGCATTCAAAATGTCATAACTCAAGGACGCAACCTGGTGTCGAGTTGAAACCTCTGTGACGTATAGATGTACACTTTAGTAAAAACAGATGTTCAGCACCAGACTGCCTTCTTTATTCTCAGGCACATGGCTCAAGTACGCAATTAGGTGTCAAATTATAAACTAACATAATGTAATGTACTCGCTACTTCCTTAATATTGGCATTTTCGGCAATAAGCGTCCTAACCCAAAGTGCAGACTTAAGACTTAAAACTAAGCAATCTTAAAAAATCTCAACTACTAGATGAAAAAAACAATGATTCTATATAGCTATTGAGATATTTCTTTGAATTTACAATTTTTTTAACAAAAGTTACTCTGGAAAAACATCGTTTTTACGGGTTGTGCTCTGCGCTTACCAACGTTCATCGCCAGCCTATGCGGTCTTTTTTGTGGTAGATGCCAACTCATTGTATTTATGGAAAGTGAGGTCTTAGTTCGATTTTAACTGTTGCACATACCGATCTAACTATTCTGTCTTACTGATACAAATCGGTTAAATCGTTTCAATTGTTAGGGAAAACTGTTTCCGACTATGTGAGAGAGTACTCTAACTAAGAGGTCATTCAGAAATTACGTAACATAAGAGAGGGGAGGGGCATGAGTAAAGCGGGACATCTCTAATAAAATTGGGTAAAAATTGACCCTTTTTGCGTGACATGGGGGAGGGGGAGAGTTTTCGAAGAGTAACGAAAGACACTCGACAGTTGGTATACTCAACGAATCCTTTGAACTGCAAAGACAAGAAAGATTTTTCAGTCTTTCTCTTTCATTGAAGAATTTCTGAGATTTTTGCATTATCAACAATTCAATATAAATCCTAATAAAGAGTGTCCCACTGACTGACGAGAAAATTTTACAAATATTTATGTAGTTTCTTCATTTATATGGCTAAACGACGTTCGTTCAGCTGCTTTTTTCTATAGTCAAACATTCTTTGGCGATAAGTTTAGCGGGAAAAATCCTGTACTGTTTGCATAAAAAACACCCATTGTTGAACATGCATAATAAACATATCAATTTAAATTATCGAGTCGAGTATGCGTTTTTTTTTGTCTCCAGCGACTGGCGGCCAAATGTGGTCTGAGTGAAGTCTTCCTTTGTTGGAAAGTAATGTGAATAAATTCTTTATAAATATCAATATCGACTGTTTGAACTAACTTTTTTCGAGTTTTAAATTTTCAATTAAAAAAATCTTAGGGGTGGCACTGCCATCCCTACCCAATCCATAGCTAAGCCACTGAAATTATGATTTCCATTTTTTTCATTATTTGAGTGTAATCAAAATTAAAAGTTGAGATGTTAAAAGTTTGAAAAGCATAACAATTTGTTGACTTTTATGAAATTTTCATTTCTCATCGTGTTTTTTGTTTACAAAGAGTTTACAAATATCTGTGATGCGATTACGAAATGAAGAAGGGGGGTCCGATAATTTGTTCGCTCTAATTTCTTTCTATCGAAGGTTAGATTTTTCAAATGAAGTCGCTACTTTACTATACCCATTTCATTAACCCGTAGAGCAGCATTTTTGGTTAAATTCCCAACTACCAGCTCCTTTCACCGTCCGAATTCTTCCAGTTTTTACGATTTTCATATAAATATGTTTGTAAATATGTTTGCCATAAACTAAAAATATGTTAGTAGCAAATATATAATTTTATGCTTAAACTTATGCTTAAAACTTTGAACACAAGGTTCTATTCAAACAAAATTCTGCGTATTATCAGCGATAGCATCACCTCAAGCGATATCATTAATTTTGGAAGCAGACTCACGGACTGCGTCACACTCTACCTTTTAAGAGGTTTTTGTTGTGATATCAGTCGTTTTGGAAGTTTTCAGTTGTTGAAAAAATTTCTATTTTTGGAAAAAAATTTCTCAAAAAAAAATTTTCTCCGAAAAAATTTTTCTTCTCCCAAAAATTGTCAAAAAGTTCTCCCAAGCAACTTTTTCTTCAAAAAATTTTTCGCCAAAAAACTTTGCTTCTTATCAAAAAATATATTTGCCTTCAAACAAAAATAATTTTCTCCAAAAAACTTTTTACTTAAAAAAATGTTCTCGACAAAAAATTTTCTACAAAAAAAATTTTCTCCAAAAAATTTTTATCCAAAAAAATTTTTCTCCGAAAAAAAATTTTCTTTCCAAAAAAAATGTTCTCCAACACCTTCGACTACCATCGGAACGCTTCGTATCACCTTCGGCTACTTTCCGAATACTTTGAGTCACCTTCGGCTACCTTCGGAACACTTCGTGTCACCAATTCTCCTCAGTGATTTATATAACTTTCCTGAAGAAACCAACTATCTAGGTATTCTTATTCAGAATTTAGCAAAAGATCCAATATGGTGTCACTTTGACAGTTGGCAGCCATTTTCTTAAGATTCTCTGAAAATTTTAAGGAAATCGCTCGGGCGGTTCTCGAGAAAAAAAAGTAGATAAATAGATCACACACACAGGAATGAAATTCTGATCACTTTCAAAGATAATTTTACCATTAATATATAGAAATTGGTCATCTTTGATTGGCGATATCTCGGCTCGTTTTCAACCGATTTTGATTTAAGTTTAAAGTTTAAGTTTGCCGTATGGAATTTTATTTTTTTATCAATTTGTGCTCGGCGCCCCGACTACTTTGAATGTTGGGAACTTCACCATTAGCCAGCACAAATTAAGCACTAAGTCGGGAAACCAATTTGAGTTCGGAAAAATTTAAATTAAAGGGACTCCCCATACAAAAATGACGAAAAATGGAAAATTCTATTTTCGATCGAGTCGTTTTCGGCTCCCAGAGCAGCACTAATTCTAGGACTGGTACCGTTCGACAGCACAAATTCAGGCGCAAATTATAGACCCAATTTCCATGCTAGCACAAATTTGGGGGTGCTGACGACATGCACCTTTTTTTTGGGGTGTGGAAACTGCGTCATGCTCTCCGCTACCGCTCCGAGCATGATTTGGAAGCATTGGACAAAATAGGTGGCGCTGACGACGCTTTAAAGTACAAAAGTTGAAAAAATGAAGTTCTTGCTGTTTACCAACGTCAATTTTCTTTTTTTTGACATGCCCAAAGGAGCAGGAGAATCAATAGCAACTGTTAACATTTTCGCGTTAAGCACCCTCCATTCAAATAAGAAAACATTTGCATGAATTAATATTAAGCACCGACTTCTTCAATAATCTGATTTATAATTTAATCAAAGAGTTTCACTTCCATCAAATTGATTATATACTCGGAATTCTAATATCGGTATACATCACGTTCTCCATCCCATTCGCTGAAAGCGTTGTTTTATCAACAGCAGATAATGCTGTTATATCCTTAACGTGAAGATACCCTTGAATTATTTATGTTGTTATTAAAAATGCATAAAATGGCACAACGTATATACCACACACTAGCAACAGCAACAGTATTATAAATTGACCTAAATATCTTGGTGGAATTATTCTTTGCAGATAATAAATTTTCGTTTAAATTGACGTAAAATATAAAATCTACGATATCCTTCTGCTCTTTTTTTTAAATTTGTGCTTCAAATGTTGATTGTGTATTAATGGTGTTATTTTTAATGTCGATCTTGCCAGTTATGATGGTGTTTTAATTCTTTTAATAGAATGTTTGCGAATCACTACTAACGATGGTAATAATGGTTTTTAGCAGAATATTGTTGTGAAAGAAGCCAGATGTTGCAATTTGTTGAACATTTTTGTACGAAAATATTACAAAACATTAAAACTTGGTAAAAGCTTGACCTGCGAGGGGTTGTTCATAGCAGACTTATGGTGTTAAAGATGGGAGCGTAGATTGAGGTATAGGTCAAAATTGGACAGATTTAAAAAAATCAACGAGGGAAGCCGTGGCAATTACAGGCCGTCGAAAGAATTCCTACGCAGTCCATGGACTTTCTCCATAGCTTAAGCGTAGATAACCTCCACATTGTACAAGGTGGTTGGGTCTTTTTCGGAGCATATCATCCTAAGCCAAAGTCTAAGAGGCTCTCCATAAAGTACGTACTTTTTTAGGGGGGACGGGAGTTTCGACGAAAGCGAACGTTCCATACATTTCAAAAATTTTTCCCATACATTTTTCGTACAAGGGGAGCGGGGGTCCAAAAATTGTCATTTTTTGAGTACGTACTTTAGGTATGACCTCTAATGTAACATTAGTGACATGCTGGAGGTACTTAGCAAAAACAACACGAATTAAGTGATTGTGAACCTTATTTTTAGACCCGTACGAAGGTACGAAATTCTTTGAAAGCAGGGCTCAAGTGTTTGCCACGACGTTTGCTACTAGTCGATTTGGGGGGAGGGGGTGGAGTAGTAGGGATGGAGCATTCGTCCTTAGATGACGAATTAGCAATAAAAAAATGTCCGTCCACAATAACTCGAGTAACACTCAACCGATTTTCAAAAACTTTTTTTTCCTGAAAGGTAATTGTAAAATCTTTTTTGAGATTGAATCGCCGAGCTAGGGCCGTTTAAGTGGTTTTAGGTCTTTTGTACATACCTCAAGTAAATCTCTTCTGATTTTTAAAAATTTTTCTTTAATCGAAAGGTCTAGGAATGTCTCCTATTTTATGGAAGAAAATTTTTTGATTAGAAGCCCTCAAACTCAGCCAGGACCCTAAAACCGAGTCTCTACTAGGGCCCAACGAGTTTTTTTTTACAAAAATTGGGTAAATCCTAAGTGATTTTGTTGATTTTTTTTTATTTGAGAGGTAACCGAGTAATGAATTATAATCAAAGATAAATTTGTCCCCGGTGCCTATGCTTAGGGGCCCAAGTGGGCCTCAGGTCAGTCCTTAGATCGTCCCTAACAAAACTTTTTTTTTGCTATGTTGCATTGAGGGAAACATTTTCATCCATGGAATAATGTGTCCGAGGCGTCTTGTTAGGGTCATAGGTCGGTACTAAGGTCGGCACTAGACCAAAAAACAACGGTTTTTCGCTATGTTGTAGAGAAAATTGAGGTAAAGATTTTTGCCTATTGTGAATCAATTTTGGGGTATTGGAAGGGATTTTTTACACCGTTGCTTCGGACGGGCTTTTCAATTTTGCTCTTTCAGCAATTTCCAATACGTGGACGTAATCATTGGCGCGCGGTAGTGATGCGCCCGTGTCGCAAGTCCCCATACGATCAAAAAATGAAGAAAAATTTTTTTCGTAGATTTCGGAACCAAATTCCCTTGCGTCGTACCTCCCTGAGACTAATTGTTCAGATTCTACGTAAAATTTTAATTGAAATCGACATTTTACTCATTAAAATCCGGATATATGACCTTTTGAAAATTGCAATTTCCGGTACAAAATGTTCCTTCCATAGTATCCAAGGTAAATGAAAGCATCCTACGTTAGTTAGTTAGTTCCAGAGCCTACTTTTTTGTCGCTTGTGCTCAAAAACGGCTCTATAACCTTGAAATTTTGCAGTGACCTTCGGGTGGACATTCTACGCCATATGAGATTTTAGAAAAGGGAGAGTACCGGCCTCGTTTGGGCGCCATATAAAGCCCATATGTATGTGTTTGTGTGTGTAATGTGTATGGTAGCACATTTTGTATGCGACAAGGTTGGGTGTTCGAGATAGATGTTTGGTGTTGGGTTGGGTGTGTAGTGTATACCACGGTATACCAGGTACGGATTTAGGGGGAAAATTGATATTTTTTTAAATTTTTTTTCGCCTGAAATTTTTTCTCGCCGGAAATTTTTATTCGCCAGTAATTTTTTTTCGCCGGAAATTTTTTTCGCCGGATTTTTTTTTTTCGCCGGAAATTTTTTTTCGCCGCAAATTTTTTTCGCCGCAAATTTTTTTTCTCTTTTCTTCCAAAACTACTGTTATCACAACAAAACCCTTTTGAATATCCAAGGGAAGCGTGACGCAAATCCTCGTCTCTTCTTCCAAAACAACTGATATCAATTTGGGCGACGCTTACAGCTTCGGAACGCAAAAAAATTTTTTTAAATATTTTCATTTTTGATTAAAGAAATGCGTGACAAATGCCGGACCCTGCCAACGTAATAATTTTTCTGCGCTTTCAGATTACGTACGTATCTTGTTATCTACTTCATAGTGTAATAGTCGTGTTACGCCAAAACGACGTATCGCAAATCAAAGATTTAAAACCTTGCAATTTATTTCTTATGGAAAGGTTTGGAGCTTTTCTAAAGTAGATACGTTGGTTTCGCTTAACACGGCAGTATTGTAATGTACTATTCATCATGAATTTTTTCTCGGAATTCGTGAAATAATATCACGAAAATATAGGCTCTGCTCAGGTTGCTGGATGATTCAATTTTTTGAAGAAATTTTAAACTTTTGTTAGAAACTAAGTTGAAAGCTAATTAATTGCATATTCAAAAAGGGCTGGGATGCATTAAGACTGGAAATGGTGGAGGGGTGTGTAATCTTTTTGATTAGACCTTAAAAGAATTATCGCCAAAGCGCAAAACATGAGAGTGTGGAAAAATTAGAGGGTGCCATTAAACTTGATGTTACCTACACACTTGGAGGCTTTGAATATTGTTTCAATTTTGAAGAAAAATCTTGTCGCACTTTTTTTTTGAAGAGATATTTTCTTTGTCGTATTACTTTATTTGTTTATTGTATTTTGAGGATGATACATGACCCACATTATTGAATTCATTGTAGTTTCTTAATGTGTTAACTGATGGATATATGAGAGCCTGAAATATGTCGGCAGACTTACTTTTTACTCGAACAAAGGACGAAATCTGTTTTTCGCAGAATATCATTTTTCAATGGAATGTGACATCAGGCTACAGTTCAATGAATTTACGAGACTTTTCTACTATGTATGCATTTGCTATTAATATTAAAGATGTAACTGAATAAACAATAAATAAGAAAAAATCATTGGGTTACGCCAGACCCGTACGAGTTCAACATAAAACTTAAACGTCTCGTAATAAATTTCATAAAACCAAATAAATCTTTATTAAAAGTTAAAGAAATTGTGCATTCGCTTGCGGTAGTTTGGAATCAAATGAGAAACAGACTGTATGTGAATTGCGAAGAAACGTCCGAAATACAGGGGCTTTATGTCTACGGCGCGGCACCTAAAGTTTCACAAGCGAAATTACTCGTCTCAATTGCCTTTTGCATCCATGACTCTGAGAATTAAATTGTTCGAAACAAAAAACATCTCGGAAATGTGACCTGGGAACGTAAAATGAGCCTTCCACGCCTTTATCTTCAAACTTTTTTGAATATTAAAAAAAAATTCGGACATTCAATAGTTAATGTTAATTAGTAATGTGTCTGTTTTTGACGACCGATTTTACGCAATTTCGCGTGTTGTAGACCGAGCAGAGCGAGGTCTACATGCGAAAGTGTCTATGATGAGTCGTCCAAAACAGACACACAAAAAATTTTTCATGCAGAGGTCCAAAATCGAGAGAAATTTATAACATTTCCTTCGACTTTGGCCCCGAAGCATGAAATAGTTATTTGTGTACCTGTTTTGGTCGATTGATTTTAGGCCATTTCGCGAGTTGTGGACCGAAGGTTCACATACAACTTTACATGCAAAGGGGCGAAATCCTAAAAAAACTTACAAAAATGCCCTCAATTTCGACCCCGTCGCATGTAAATAAATTCACATGAAGTTGGTTATGCTTCATATTCGGTCATCAAAGTATAATGGCATCGCTGCGCTCTGGCCACAAACTTCACTCTCGTTGCAATTTTCTTTGCTTTGGCCACAGACATCAACCTTGTTAAGCAATTTTCTATTTTCTCCCCTTGTCATGAAATAGTCTTTTAAATTACGAGAGACGAAAAACGATTATTAAAAATTCGAAGTGTATGTGTGAGCTGAGAGAGTGGCGGGGTTTATTTACCATCGAAAATGTGACATTTCATCGATAAATATATAATCGCATTTTTCGATTATATATTTATCGATGAAATGTCACATTTTCGATGGAAGGCCAATGTAAATAACTATTTTATCTCGGCCAAACTTAAACCCTACCATGAGCTTTAAGATGATAATTTCAACGTTCTTCACAACGTAATAGACCCGAAATCCTTTCAATTCTTTGTACATACAACACATAAAAACGACAGCTGAACTGTAATTATGAACAAGCCAATAAAATGATGGAGTTATTGTCTGATTAGACCGTCTACCAAATTGAAATTTGACACGCCCGATATTTTATAGGATCATTGTCAAAAGTAGCATTTGTCTATTGGTTAAAAAAGGTCATTGTCTTAATCCGAAGCATGCAAAGGTACGTAAAAATAGAATTCCGCTCATATAGATATCGAGCTATAAAGTCGATGATTTGTTCAACATGTAGAAACATATAACGGAAAATAGCAGATATAATGTCAACAATTCTTCGGAATTCATAAATCGAATTTGCAATTTAAGACTACGAGGAAATAAAAGATGTTTCCTTTGATGTAGCATCTTTCTACACAAACATCCTGCTTGATTTGCTTGAGCAAATTCTGAAGAAGAGCAGCAATTGAAAGGATTGTTTTATAAAAGTTCCTCAGTCGGAAATTTTTCAATTGATGAACTTCGTATTAAGGGATTGTAACTAATTTACCTACAACGAGATAAACAAAAGATCAATAGCATTCCAAAAGTCAGTATAGAGCAAGTTTTAGATGAAGCATTATTAGTTATACCACAAAAAGCAGTTAATAATATCACAAAGACATCCAAATTTACTTATGTGGTTTATGTGGCTCTCAAAATCAACGTCGTCGTCGGTCGTCGTACCGTCTGCTTAATTATAGATCATCCGATACGCCAAAAATCTAAAGTTGTCTACAACCGTATTAATTAGAGAACTTCAGATTTGTCAACAAGGACAGCAACAAAAACGCTTACGACTTGGTGTGGGACAAGTTTCTAAAAGCATCAGAGTGCCTTGCAAATTTACTGTTAGAGTTCATGTTGCCACCCGAGTTGTTCAAACTTTGAACATGTTTTCTTTTTAAGTGTTTTTGTAACACAAGTGCTGACAATCTAGAATCGTTACGACATTTCTAGGTTGCCTCACGGGTGGCAAAGAAAGTCATCTGAAAAAACGGTGTCTTTAGGTACTGGGGATAACGTAACGTGACATGACTTGTAAATTCCCGCAAATCAAAGAATTTCATTTCCGTTTTCTTCGCATTTTGTGGACGATAGTGGTGGCGACGTTCAGTGCATAAATCAGTGACACGACGACGACGTTACATGATTTGAATTTCATTTAAAACACATTTTGTTTTATATTCCGCACAACGTCGGCGCAACATTCTATCCTCGCGTCAAGCCGGCTGAACATTCTGTTCAGTTCCTCGAAACATGTCAATAGAAAATAAAGTTTGTATATCAATTGTGTCCAAAGTTGTAAACGATATTATTTTGGACACGTTATTGTTAAATTAGTATTTAAGACAGATGATGCAAATAAAATCATTCTGAGTTGTAGATTCTAATCAACAACAACTTGTTGTGTACAGGCCCGAACAGGACGAATTGTCAGGGGGACAGTGCCGCCCAGCCTAAGTAACAAAAACCGTATGAATTCAGTGTCGTATAGAAAAAAGCAAGCGGGGTGTTGTATAGGGGCAGCTAGCTAGGGGAGCTAGCGAAATTTTTTCTTTACCAAGCGAATAACATTCAGTTATAGGGACGCATCAAGCTAATTTTTTTCTAATTAGAAGCCCTTTGTGTGATGGGCCACGAAAAAGCTGTGACCGGTGAGCATCCCTTCTCTCGTCGTACCTGTATGAATTAATAGAACATACAAAATACAGCACAAAAAGATATTTCGCGTGGCGATCCGAGACAAAGCCAAAGTCAAATGATCACAAGAAAACGCCACTTTGTATTTTTGCTCGAGTTATGTAGTTTGTTGAAATGTACCATTTTCGACCTAGACTACTGTCGCCGTGTTAAGCCGAAGCCACGTATCGCATCAAATCTCTGCTCTAACGTTCTTCGGTAGGCTTTGAGCTTCTTTCGAATTCCATTGCAAAATTGGAATCACAACAAAAACCCTTTTTAAAAGGGAAACGTGACGCAAGTCCTCGTCTCCTCTTCCAAAACAACTGATATCAATTTGGGTGACGCTTTCGGACCCCCAATGTTATAGTTTTTCTGTTCTTTCAGATTTGACACGAAAAAAAATAAAGTTTTGCGTGATGTGTGGAGTACGGGTAGCCAAATTTTTGGCGTGCGAAATCTGAAAGCGCAGAAAAATTATTACGTTGGGAGGGTCCAGCATTTGTGACGCATTTCTTTAATCAAAATTAAAAATATTTTAAAAAATTTTTGCGTTCGGAAGCTGTAAACGTCACCCAAATTCATATCAGTTGTTTAGAAGAAGAGGACTTGCGTCACCCATCACGTTTCTCTTTTAAAAAGGGTTTTTGTTGTGATATCAGTAGCTTTGGAAGAAATAAAATACAAATTTTGGAGAAAAAATTGCCGGCGGAAAAAATTTCCGGCGAAAAAAATTTTCAGCGAAAAAAAATTTCCGGCAAAAATATTTTCAGCGAAAAAAATTTCCGGCAAAAAAATATTTTCAGCGAAAAAAATTCCGGCGAAAAAAATTTCGGCGAAAAAACTTTCCGGCCAGAAAAATTTTTAGCGAAAAAAAATTTTGGCGAAAAAATTTCGGCAAAAAAAATTTCGGTGACAAAAATTTTCACTGAAAATTTCCGGTGAAAATCTTTAGGGTAAAAAATTTCAGAGAAAAAATTTCGAAAAAATTTTTAGTGAAAAAAAATTCAGCGAAAAATCTTTCCGGCCAAAAAAAATTTCTGCGAAAAAAATTTTCAGCGAAAAAAATTTACAGCGAAAGAAAAATTTTCAGCGAAAAAAATTCGACGAAAAGAATTTCAGCGAAAAAATTTCCGGCGAAAAACTTTTCGCCAAGAAAATTTTTAGCGAAAAAAAATTTTCACCGAAAAATTCCGGCGAAAATCTTATTTTCAGCGAAAAATCTTTACGGCCAAACAAATTTCGGCGAAAAAATTTTCAGCGAAAAAAAATTTCCGGCGCAAAAACCTTTCGGCCAAAAAAATTTTCGGGCGAAAAAAATTTCCAGCCAAAAAACTTTCCGGCCAAAAAACGTTTAGCGAAAAAAAATTTTCAGCGATAAAAAATTTTTCAGCGAAAAAAAATTTCGGTGAAGTGGAAATGAATTTTAATGCAATTGTTTGAAGTAACTGTTTTCCATAATTTGTTGAAATTTCTAATGATAATGCGGTAATAAAACTGTGAAACGTTTTCAAAAATATTTTTAGATCCTCGGCCGACCTAAGGACCGATATTGTATGTTATAAAATTTGTATTTTGTATTTTGTATTTTAGAGACTCCACTAACAGCTTTTTACAGCCAATAACAAGTTTTTTCTGGACCACCAGCTTAACGTGACTTCCGAACCACGTCTCAGAGTAATACGAATGTAGCGCCTTTGTTATTATGCAATTACTCCAAGAATTGTTAGGCGCTTGATTTTTATCTCGCCTAAATGTAGGCGTAGATATTTCGTGCACAAATTCGTCGTATATGGGTTACGTCATACGATTCATTCAGTGTGAACGTCGTTATGGGCACCAAACACACCACAACTACCCAACTTTTTGAAGCTTGAGTGAACTTTAGGACGTTATTAATGCGCTACACTTGCTAGAAAAATTCCATGAAGAATTTTTCCGACACGGGATTTGAACCCGGATCGTTTTGGTGGAAGGCCAGTACGCTAACCACTGTGCCAACCCGTCCGTTTACACAAAACTAAAAACTAATTTGAAAAGTTACAAACCTAATGACAAAATACCGTAAACTGCTAACTTCGTACGGGTCTTAAAACGAAGAAAATATTTTTGTTTTCAATTTGCGATATTTGGGTCAGTCGGCTGTTTCATAGGTATACAACGAAATAGATGTTTCATCAAATAAATTTCATTTTCCCTGATTCCCACTCGAAATTTCTGGTCCTATAAATCATCACAAAAATCTCTAAATTCTGATATCAAATCCATACATGTCATGTCTCCGATAGCGCCAAACATTTACTTGAAATGAAAGTAATAAATCGTGCCACAAGCAAGTAGCAAACACATATCGACTTGTGGTTTATGCTTTTATTCGAGGAGTGGGAGGGCGAAAACCAATAACATTGGAATTCATAAATAGTAAGTCATATATCGTTTGACAACGATACACGAACACGTGGTTCATTTTAATCTACCAGAATATTGGAATTCGATAAAAGTTATACTCAAGTATTGAGTATATAAAAAGGAGCAACAAACCAATTTTGTCTATTCTTAGAGGGAAATTCATTTATTCAATTCCGTAGAAAATTATACGTGAAGAGATTCCGAATACAATTATATCAAATACAGAGCTCTTAGAAAGGTATCATGCTCCAAATTATTATCGATAGCAAGTCTATCAAACAGGCAATTACTTTTGTGAAATAGTTGGCAAATATCGATGGTTGATTGACAAATATCTGTTATTTTATATGTTCGTATTCGAAACGACAAAATTATACGCTCAAAATCAATACATAAGCTATTCTTTGTAAAACATGATATGCTTATGAAATCATTAGACATTCTCAATGTAGTAATCTTTAGTAGGGTTCCCATATTTTAATCTTGGAGAAAAGTAAGTTCAACAAGCGCTTTGTGTGTTGTTAGTGTAGTAGGAGTCTTTAGTGATTATTTTCGTGCAGTGTGAATTTTGGACCATGGATACCCCCCTTCGACCCCCTGTTTTTAGTACAGATTTAACTTTTACGATGTACTGAGATGCGACCACTGAATCGATTTAATTAAGTTCAGATTCATAGTTTTTTGGGATATTAAAATTTTTCATTTTCCGAACGGTTTTTGGTATTTATTTAAATATTGTTAGTGATATTATTGTTTCAAAGATGAATATCATGAGCAAAAAATTTCGTTTACGAAGTTTTGTTTTACGATACTATGTGGGACCAACTAAGAGTCTCAAAATCAATTCGATTGCGCGACTTTTAGACGACCTCACCTGGTCTCATCTCCTCATCTCATCTCCTCATCTTATCTTTTCATCTGATCTCCTCACCTGGTCGATAAAAAATTAAATGAAAAGCCACAAAAAACTAGGTGGCTAACAAAATCAAGAAGATTTTCCTTTTACAAAATGTCACTAAAACCTAGGTATATAGCGAGCCCCCCCCCCAAAAAAAAAAAATTCAATTTTTCGTGTTCCCATATCCCTAACGTTTGTACACTTTATGAATAAAAAAGATTGCAAATACTTTGCTTGTGATTGTTAAACAAAGGAAAGAAAATATTGTTTATATTACAAAGGACGTTAACATGCAGCGCCGCAGTCCATGATAATAACGCGCCAATAAAAAAGCGGGGTCGAGGGGCGGCAGCCCCCGCCTAGGGGGGCCAAGGGAGGAGTATACCCCTTGCGGGGCAGGCGCAGGGGTGAGGGGGCAGAGCCCCCCCCCAAAAAATTCATTTTTTCGTGTTACCATACCCCTAAATATGAAAATGTCATTGCAACAATGATATTATTCTGTCTGAATAAGATATTATTGTTTGGAAAACGATATTATCATAGCTGAAAATGATAAAATCGTTCGAGGAACAATATTATCATATTAAAAAACAATGTTATCATTCCAACAATAATATTATCATATCAAAAAACGATATTATCGTCGAAAGTGAAATTACACTGGGCGATTTTGCCCTGCCCCGAATGTCTCTCTGTGTACATTGTACATACTGTGAAAGACTTCCAATAACAAAACAGTTACAATTGCCTGTAGTACAAGAAATGTTTCCAGCCTCGCACCAGAGAGTCCACTGTTCAGAACGTCGAGATTTGAACGCTTCTCTTCAGACTTTTTAATTGTGATATTCCTGATCTTGTGCTTAAATTAGGAGCTTCTCCTGAAGATATAAGTTGTTGTCTACAGAACTCCGGAGTTTTCATCAAGATTTTTTATGCTGTTGTGGATTTGTGGCGCATTTGAGATATTTACAACTTGGAAGAGACGGCAAGAGTTGGTTCAGGCACTTCGAAGGATGGGTGCTGTCGAAAAGGATCCTCCATGTCCTGGTCGTGGGTGTTAGGTCTAGGGGTTCCCCAAGGAGAGGTTTTTTTTAGATTCAAATAAAACAGATTTAGAAGTTAGGGGACTTTCTCTGTACGAACAAAGCATCACAATAGCGGGCGATAGTAGTAGTACACCTTCCTGTGTTCGCGACATAAAGACCTCACATCGAATAGTCTTTTGTGTACCTAGTTACGCAAAGTGGAATTTTAACGGCCGCGTGTTAAATGTGTCCTAACGAGGCGGGCCGAGTTAGGAAACATTTAAGACTAGGCCTGTTAAATTCTACTTCCGCTTGCACACAATCTTTTGCGCGACTCATGACCACAATGAGACAAAAAAAATAAAAGTTTTTCACTTCACCAAAAATACAGTTTAAAAATGGCTGAATTGAAATGATCAAATTGCATTGAAAAAAATGCACACATATCAGACGTTTTTGGTATGAATTTCACACTTCATCGAAAAGAGTACTACAAAATTGAACTTTATAGTACTGTTGAACGATACTATAAAGTAGGACTTTATAGTACTGTTGAACAGTACTAGAAAGTAACACTTTGTCGTACTCTTTTCAATGTCAAATCTTTCAAGTGTCGAATTGTGGTCATGAGTCGCACATGGGGGTATATTTCAAAATTATATTTTTGATGTGCGAATAATGTAAATTTTGTGTATGTTTCATGGAAAATGCATGGAAAAATAATGTAGAATTCATGGTTGGGTTAGCGTCGCTAAACACTAATTCAAGACTGCTCACTAGTAGCGATTAGCGCTCGCTAAATTCCGATTAGCGAATATTTTTCGCTAATCGCTAATGGATTCGCTAAAATATGGAGCTGTTCATCACAAGTCATCACATCAGTCTATTTTTGACCGAATGCCAGTTTTTCAAAAAAAATTGTGTTTTTTCTATTCCAGATTTTGGATTATTAGCGAAAAATTAGCGACCGCTAGTAGTAGTAGTAGTAGTAGTAGCGGTAGCTAAAAAAAAATGACTAGTGAGCACAACCTTGGTAGAATTAATATAAAATTCATGTAGATTACGCACAAAAGATGGATAGGAAATGTAACAACGATGGATTTCGCTACATTATTTTTCCATCGTTTTCACATTCCAAGTTAGAATAGTAGTGTTCTGAAGAGAAAATTTTTAGGGGCTGACTTCCTTAAGCGTCCAAATAACAACTCAAAAACATTTCATTTCTCGATACATTTATTCACAGAATGTAAATGAGTGTTAAAGGTAAGTATGCTAAAAAACATTCAGTCTCTTAATTTCCCTTCGAAACAGTAACAAATTAATTCAAATTTTCTTAAGCACTTTTGATTGAAAAACTAATTCAAATTTCTGATAAAATAGTGCTTCTTGTGTCGCTTGTAGAAAAAGGAATAAAAAAAAATATGGCTCTCATCCGGTAAAAATGTCAAAACTTAACGAGGTAAAGTGTTATCTCTTATCTAAACAAATTCAAAAAACAGACTAGAACTATGAAAATAAGGCGCGATTTTCAACAAGTAGATTACAATGGGTCCCTTGAAGATAATTCATTACATCGAGGGATCAATTTTGTGATACGAGCCGAAATCACTAGTGTGTTGTTAAGCGCCAAGGTTTGAAAAAGCTGTTATTTTGACAAGTTTATCAGACCACGGCGGTGAACAAGTCCTCGGGCTCCGCTGCGCTCAACCCTCTGACATGTTCACCACCTTGGTCTAATAAACTTGTCAAAATAACAGCTTTTTTGAAACCGCGGTCCTTAACAACACAAGAGTGACTTGGCGAGTTCACAAAATTTATCCAGAGTTAATTAATTATCTTCAAAGGACCCATTGTATGCTATTTTATTGTCAACCCATCCGTAATTATACCATTACAAGTATTTTAATACACAAAAGTTGGTTAGAAAATGAAAAAAAAATTCAGTTTTCTGTCCTAAAGCCAGACCATTACAATACAAGCAATCAAAACGCATTGTAGAATTATTTAATACTGATGTAAACAGCGACCTTTCCACGCTTTTCCTTGATTACGTGCGAAATGATTGTGTTCATCATACTCCATTTTTTCCATACGGAAAATAAAGGTTGATAAATTATCATAGTGTGCATCGGCTCACACTACATAATAAATTATAAAAGTATGGGACGAAATGTGACATCTGGTAATTCATGTGTGACCACACGATTGCATGAAACTGAGTCAAGACAATAGCACCATTGTCATTGAGATTGTAGTACTACACACGTGTGCTTCGACTGCGACTTTGTATTGTATTTGTTCGATTCGTTCTCGAAGTCGGTTTGTGAAAAAATGTCGCACGATGAAAATAATTCAATTGATTGGCTTGAAATGGATACAGAAAACAATAGTGAGTGTGAGAATGAAATAGTTTCTGGATTTGATACCGGTGAACGACCGGGAACTCCGACAGAATTAGTTGAAGCTGCATTGGCGGCGAACGAAAATTTGTTGCCATCGACGTCCAAAGGAAGATATCGGAAGGTGTATGATGAGTTCAAGAAATGGAAAGGAAAGAAAAAAGCTTCTTCAAACTCTGAGAGAGTTATTATGGAATTTTTCAGTGAAAAGATGGGAAGCAAAAAGCCAACGACATTGTGGGCCGAATATTCGATGCTAAAATCGACGCTTAAAATTTATGATCAAGTCGACATTGAAAAATATTCAAAGCTTACGGCGATGTTAAAACAGAAATCGCATGGGTATGTACCGAAAAGAGCAAAGGTTTTCACGGACTCCGAAATGCAGCGCTTTCTCGATAATGCACCTGATGAAATTTGGTTAGACGTAAAGGTAACCTCACTTTTTTAAATTTTAATTTCTTCTCTAATTCATATCGATTCAGAATCGAGTTTTTGTTTTTAAAAAATGTAAACATGTAGCATTCGAGTGCAATTAAAGGTACATAGCAAGTTCTCAACTCTCTCATATTACTTTAAGTAAAACAACACCCATTACTTTTCTAGGAAATTAATGATACTCATTACTTTCCTAGGAAAGTAATGGATTCATTACTTTCCTAGGCAAGTAATGGATTCAGTACTTTCCTAGGCAAGTAATGGATTCATTACTTTCCTAGGAAAGTAATAGAGTCATTACTTCACACGTATTACTTCACAAAAAATATCCCAAAATATCATACTTGTAATGAAAGATTTCCCTGCGTGGGAAAAATACATGTAATGGTATTATTACGGATGGGTTGACAATAAAAGCATTTACATAATTTTTCATTTTTTTCATTATTTACATAAATTTTACATTATTTTTACATCAAAAATATCATTTTGCCGAATAAAATTTTAAAGTATATCCCTTTATGGTGCATTATGGTATTTAAAGTTTGATGGTGTTTGTCATGATTGTCATTGAGTTTCGCATAGAAAAAGAGGGTCATTTCGTTAGTAGGATCGTTCATATTCCTAAAACCACTTGATTAAAAATACCGCTTCTTTAAAAAATGCAACTCCTTTAAACCTTCACCTCTCACTGGACGTTTTAGAGATGTTAAAACCATTTCTGACATCAACCATCACTGACCATTTCAACATTTTTTAAGAACTTTCATAGTAACGCTTTTGTCCCCCGGTGACATAAACGAAAGCCTCGTCTGAAAGACTTGCTTGTAAAAAATGTAAACTCCCGAAATTTCTAAGAGATTAGAGGTAAGAGTTTTGTTAATTAATCCGACGTTACAAACTCGTTTAGGTCAGAGACTAGATCGTTTTTTATTTACTATTTCCGCAATTTTTTGTGAGCTTTTTTGCTCACATGGATTCTTCTTAGAGATCCTGTCGTTACCGAAGTTTTTACTATGTCAGTGGTAAATTGCACACAAACCTTGTTCCATCTATGATGTACTAGGTGCGGAAGAAAGGCGTCAGGCATCTACGTTAAGAAAGTTGTACATTAAGTTTTGAAGTATTATTCTTAGGTGGGATTAGAATTTTGCTACGAAATTGTGCGGGGCTGATGCAACATCCCGTTTTGTGTTATTAAATAAAGGCAACAATATACCTTTGAGTACCTTTTCAGACAAAAGCATTCTCTACTTGGGACTTGACGCTATAACTTCAGTCAATTGTGACCATCTTTTATTTAAAAGAGATTCATGCCTGCGGCTGTCTTTTTAATTACATGTTTTTTAATTTGATAATGTCGAAAGTGATAACTTCTTTCAAGAATGTTTCAATAAAAACTTTAATTGGATTTTCGTTTTAGAATGTTTTACCACTCCATTTTTCAATAAACAAGTCTGTTGACTTTAACAGATCTATCTTTTTTTCACATTGTAGCCATTCATAGATGTGAAATTATTTGATAAAAAAAAGCATTGAGAAAAAAGACTTTATTGTATTTGAAAAAAAAAACATTTCCGGAATTCATTCTGAAAAGCACCGGTTTCACAAAAGAGAATTTTTGTTAAACAGATTTTTCTCTGCCTGAAAAAATTCCAAACAAAGCACTTTCCCATTCAATATTTTATCGCAAAGTAATATTCATATAAGGCACTTATATGAGTGCTCGACCCACACACCAAACGACTTTTCTTGAGTTGTTGATTGTTATGAATTGAAAATTTGTTTTCAAATTATTTTCCCGACAATTTGTTTATAGGTTTTCATCGAAATGAGAATAATTTTAATCAGAGAAACAATAAATGGCATTCATTCAATGTTAGAACGCTTGCGAAATAGGCTACGTACATAAATCTTACGCTTCTAGGATTAAATATTCCCGCACAAAATTGTCTCAATTAGGAAAACTGTTAAATTGCCGGAAGCCATAAATTTGAAGCGTTGTGAAAAGTCGAGTCACGTTGACGCTACTACTTGAGATTGTGGCTTCAACTAAAACCATGATAAAGCCTATCACCTAACATCTTAAAAAGTTTATTTTCTTTTAACCTACGTAATGGTCTTAAAGAATCATAGTTTCATGAGCCATTTAGACATACATCCTGAATATGACGTCGATCTGACCCATCTTGCAAATCCCTTAGTAAAACTATGAAACCCTTTCTGTATTTCGTACAGGACTAAAAGCAGAACAGTTAATAACGAACAAAAAATTGGCTGCTGTCGATCCCAGCCTCCAAAACTTCGTGGGTTTGTTAAAGAAGCCATTCTTTTCCCTGAAAGATAATCGTCTTTTATGTGATTGAATCTGGGCACTGTCGGCCCAAGGGCGGCCGAGCTAGTGCCGTTTAAGTGGTTTTTGTTCTTTTGTACATAACTCGAGTAAATCTTTTCCGATTTTCTTAATTACTTTTTTTAGTCTGTAGGTCTATGAAAGTCCTACAATTTGCAGAAGGAACTTTTTTGAGATTGAGCCCTTGAACTTAACTAGGGCCCTAAAAAGAGTCTCTGCTGGGGCCCTTCATGTTTTTTGTACATAAGGCGAGTAAATCTCTTCCGATTTTCAAATTTTTTTTTAAATCGAAATTTCTAGGAATGTCTCCCGTTTTATGGAAGAAAATTTTTTGGCTAGATGCCCTTGGACTCAGCCCGGACCCTAAAATTGAGTTTCTATTATGGCCCAATGTGTTGTTTACATAAATCGTGTAAATCCGAACCTATGTTGTCGATTCTTTTTCTATTTGAGAGGTAACCGAGTACCGAATTATATTCAAAAACAAATTTGGGCCCGGTGCCTGTGCTTAGGGCTCAAGTGGTTCTAAAAGGTCCGCCCTAGCTAAAAAAAAACATTTTTTTTGCTATGTTGCAGAGAAAATTGATGGAAACATTTTTTCTATGAAAGTATGTGTCCAATGCCTCTACTAAGTGCCCTAGGTCGGTGCTAAGGTTGACCCTAGGGGCAAAAACATTTTTTTTGCTATGTTGTAGAAAAACTTGAGGCGAACATTTTTGTCTATTTGGGGGTTAATTTTGTGCTTTTGGAAGGGTTTTTTTTACACCGTTTCTTCGGACGGGTTTTTCAATATTGCCCTCTCGGCAATCTCCAATACAATTTAATGTGAACGTAATTTCATACACTTAAGAGTTAAGGCTATTAAATACGTTCGAGTCCTTTCGTAACATCAACTCTGTTTGCCATTTCTATTCTGATACGTACGGGTCCCTGGCATATGTTCTCCTTAATTTTCTCTAAATTCCTTTAAATTTAGAGACTGAAATTTTTTCTTAGAAATAGGCCATGGAGGCGAGGAAATTGTCTGGATCTGTTTTTACAGCTATCTGCACAATAAGAATAACCCGCTATTTGGAATTTCAAATGGCGAAATGAGAGAAGTCGGAGAATCATATAGAAATAGAGAAAACGGTAATATTCCAAATAGCGGGTCATTCTTATTGTGCATAGCTGTACATAAAAATGATTCGTCATACATAAAGCAACTCTATTTAGTAAAATCTGTAAAATCGTTCGAAAATGACGTTCATCGGTCCAGGGCCGTATTGACAAAGGAACTGGGGCGAACTGACTTGCTTTCAAACTTGTTCAGTTTAGCCTGCTCTCAACTTTCTCAAGTTCAACCACACACATGCAAGGGATCAGTACGCATCAGAATAGATGTTCTATAATCAATTTTGTTTTACTGTTTGCCGTAAACGATTTAAGGCAGGTAATCAATTCACTCTTGTTTTTGCCTGTAACTCAAGTTCAGGAGTCAAACTGCCGCTTCATGGTATGTTGTTGCTCGTCGATTGTTTTCAATGGGCATGCATACAATATAGCAGTGTTTAACTGTCAACTATGCTGAAGTAAATCAATCGAATTTGCTCTGAACTATGTTTTGTACGTGGTGAATCGAGCGAATTTGTATCGATTTCGGAATTCGTGTAGGCAGTTGCACGGCTGAACCGGTACTTTGCCTAGCTGACGTCCCGCTCAGTGGCTATGTTGTTGCTTTCATACTTCGTATGCCTTATGTCACCCGCCGCGCCGGGTTAGATCGGTTTGTGGAACGAATATTTTTGCCGCGGATATGACTCGCTAGCGAAGCTGTGCCAATGAGTGAAGACTTTTTGGACTACGTAGCGGTCCCTAGCTCAGCTTGTGGACAGGATGTCTTTGCCTTGGATAGGGATCGTAGGCGGTACCATTTCCATGAGCGAGGTGTCCAATCGATTGCTGACTCTTGTACAAGGCAAGCGATGTGGACTGGGTTATCGTGTGGAGAAGAGGTCCTTAGCAGGGATTCTTAAAGGATTTTTATGATGACTGGGTAGCACAAAGGGTACATTGATCTATAGATGTGCATCGATCAGAAATGGATTATCGAATGAGATTTACTAGATTTATGTGGAGACTCAGGGCCCTGACTGAGTCCAAGGGCCTAGACTCAAAAAATTTTCTTCCATAAACTATCGGGTATAGCTAGACCTCTCAGAAAAAAAACAGATTTGAAAAATCGGTCAAGTTTTAGATAAAGTTTAAAATTCGGTTTCAAATTGTTGAAGAATTGCATTAAATGACGTTTATAATTTGTGGGCGACGATAGATGCTTTCGGTGGCAGTATAGCAACACCGGAAAGTTTTTTTACAGCGCTAGAGCGGCTAGGGCGAGAGACTCGAATCGGTAAGAGAATCGATCGTTTGCACCAATTCGCGTTTTTGGTATTCAAAACGAAATTTACTTTCAAAAAATTTATATTTTTTCTTTAATTTGAGTTGGGCAAAGCCCGCTCTGAGATTGCATGTAGCCATCAGTCCCACTCCTCTTCTCTCTCATTTTTACATTTTATTCAACGAGACGTCGTTCAGTACAGAATGAACAGTTCATCTCGGAGTGAAGACTATTTCCACAAGTTTTTCGAACAATTGTGCCGTGGACAGTACACTTTTCTCGTTATACTTCCTGATGTCATTGAATAGGGTGGACATGACGATACCCGCTTGAAAAGAATTCGTCCACAAACACGCTACGATTGACGTCGGTCGATTCTGAATTTAAGTGGCTTTATACGACGAGGAGACCTATTATTGTGGAAAATATTTCCCATTTCCATAAATGTCTACAATTTCCATAAAAGCCATTTTTAAAATGTTGATAGATCCAGGACATTGATACAATCACCTTATTAGAGTTCACTAAATCCGAAGAGAAAAGACTCGAAAAGCGTAAATTATCGAACAAATTTCAACTATTTCATTGAAACAGTTTTCAGGTTGAAAGTTTTTCTTTGCGTTGTGAAAGGTTAATTATGTCTGTGTTGTTATTTTTCCCAAACAAAGGTTGAAAAAAGAAAACAATTCCGGAGCAAACAGATATATTTCTGACATAACAATACGCCCGAAGGATTAAATCTAAAACCAAAACAAAACCCTTGAAAATTAGATTTTAGAATTTTTTCAAGTAGAAATGCTTCTCTCATCGCTGCCAATGTTTTCTTGTATAGGGACAGAGACATGAAAACACATTTTGTTTTGTTATAACCTGCCGTCAAATTCTCAGTGTATAATTTAATGTAGTCGCAGCCACATTAGTCGAAAAGCAAACATTTTTGAAGAGGAGAAACTGTGTACATGCCACATAAAACTTTTGCAATTTATTTACAACATTTCAAGCTATTTTCAATCTGTTTAATACGAAAACAAAATATAAAATAACACCCCACGCCGTAATAGAACGTTTTAGCCAAATAGGCCTTCGCTTCTAATTAAAATTTATTTAGACAAATTTGCGAGGGAAACTTTTTGTTGTATTCAGGGGGAAATTGTAAATAATTCAGTGACCATTTCGCCGTCTTTAATGGGCCACTATGTTTCATTCGATTCAGATAATTATGTTCATCAAAAAGCTTTCTGAGATTTGTTTCAGCAAATAAAATTTCGTTGTAAATACGTCGATATAGCGTTGGTTTAGTGTTTTTAGATGAGCAAAATAGCAATTGAAACACACGAGCCAATAGCTTTTGTAAGCTGGGTTTACTTTCCGTTGGAGAGACTGTGCCTTGGAAATAATAATGTAGGAATTTGGAATTTTGTCACTTGGTCCAATTTGTGTCACTTCAGCTACTGAATTAATGGCGGTTGTTTTAGTTGTTTCGACTTTGTCCGGCTCTTGATTGAATCGTCTGCCTCGTCCGTCGTATCTGAAACATCAACGCATTTTCTTTGCCAATGCCCAGCTTTGGCAGCATAAAGCGAGGCACAAGGACACTTAGAACTCTTCTATCTCACCATAAAAAATTCATAAAAGTTCTAAAAGAATAGCATTTATCACAGATAGTGGCTTGCTGGACAGACCGACAACACAGCTACAACAACATCAGTGATAAATGGAGACGCGTTTTTTTAACATATTATGAAGACGAGATGTTTGTTGTTTGTTTTGTTGTGTAATGTGTAATGCTTTTACTGCAAAATGAAAATTGACGAGAAAAAAAAACACCTTTGTGGGTGGTCTGAAAGGTGGAAAAAACCGAACTCCAGCAAAACTTTGTTCGAGAAAAAGTAAGTCATAGGTATTAGAGTAGTCAAATTGTAAAGTTGGCCAAAAGTCACTTGATTTGCTACAACTTTGTAGAAGAAAATTTTTTGATCAACTTCATCCGGAGGAGCTAGTCAGCGAAAACTGTTCAAATTTTGTTGTTAGGGAACTTTTGCTGTTGGACAAAGTAGAGATAATTTTTGAGCGCCAATCGTTAGTGGAGGCCTGAGCAACGAAATTGCTGAACAATGTTGGGTGAAAAAGTTTCCCACTCCCGAGATATAGGCCATTTTTCGGCGACTTTGTCCAGAACGGGAGCACTTCTTCTGGTATATCTCGGCGGGTATTTGCCGGAATGAGGCCAGTGAGGTGTCAAATGAAAGGTTTGCACAATGTGAAGGTAGTCGGTTGCTCGACTCGGTGTCCAGTCCAGGGTCGCTCAAATTATCTCCGCTGCCGGAAATAAGTAAGATATAAGTAAAAAAAGTGTCCAAAGTGAAAATAGCCCAAAAGTCTCTTAAGGGGTTGTTCATAAATGACGTCACGCTTGCCATAAAATCCATAAAGTTCATAACTCCAAACTGGTCAGACATTTTGCTTATAGTACTCCGGCTACCCCCCCAAACACACCCCCTGTTTGGGGGGGTCGCCAGAGTCCTATAAACGAAATTTGTTGTACAGAACGAGTTATGACCTTTTTATGGATACTCATTTTTTATAGCAAGCGTGACGTCATTTGTGAACGGCCCCTAAGGAGCGGGCGAGGAGGTTTGAGTGACGAAGCAAAGTCTTAGAGCTTTCTACGGGCTACAATTTTGTGGAACAAATTATTTCGATCTGGCTTCATCCGGATGAGGTAGGCAGCGAAAAAAGTAAAAATTTTGCAGGTTGTTACGTAAAGTAACGTTTATTTCTGAGGTAAGAGAGATAGACCATCGGTTTCTTTGGCAAAGTCTCATAGGACGGGGATTTGGTCGGAGATATAAACAAACAGTAATTTCGGCGAGTGTGGGAAAGAGGAATTGGACGGAATTTGGAAGGGGATTTGAAGAGAGAACGGACGTGGGTGAGGACGAGGATTTGGACAGAATATAGGCACATAAAACACTGCAGGTACATTTAACGCTGCAGCCCTTTTCATTTCAGATTCAGTTCTTTTTTAGGCTTGTGGAGTTGTTTTGCTGGTAGATAATTGAGCCTAAACGTTAGGAAGATCATTTTTCGAAAAAATGGTGTCTAGGCAGCCGCGGATGACTTTTGTTCTTCTATTTCAAAGCGTTGGTTAGAAAGAGATTAACTATATCTGTCGCTTTCTAACCAACAATTACATGGAATTACATGAATTGCATGGCCGTTGAAGGATAGGAGAAGTTTGTGAGTGTACCTACTGGTTTAGAGGGGAATTGCCCGTCTACGTCTGACGCTCTGTTAAATTTAATAGGGAAAAGATTTCGTTGTGCCATACTGAGGATAGCAAGCAATGTAGGATCTTCTTTTGTGTCGAGCCAGCAAAAGAGACAATTACATTTGGACACACTAATTTAGCTTTTCGCTCCTCCGAATTTTGACTATTACGTTGCTATTTTTGCGAGAAATTTACCGTGTGAGGTGTTATTAGAAGCGTTTCTGCTTGCTCTACAACAAGGAGGAATCGGAGTTGCGTTAGTGCAAAAAAATAGAGCTGGACGATGATCTACCGATATACAAAGATATAACTTCGGCACCAATCGCACAGCGGTTGAAATCAAGGAAACCTTTTTGGTGTTTCTTCAAAGATTCAACAAATATGGACAATTGGAAAGACGGATGGAGACAACAGTGGCAAAATGTATCAGTGCACAACAAACATCTTATTGAAGATCCTACTATTGAAGTGAAGGGTATTGAACTACCTCGACGAACATGGGTGAGATTGAACAGAATGAGAACAGGTCAGGGGTGTGTGGCATTTCTTCTGCACAGGTGGAACGTAATCGAATCTCCTATGTGTCATTGTGGTGAGGAGCAAACGATGGAGCATTTAGTCCGAAACTGTAGTATCCATCGATTCGAAGGCGACATACATGAAATTCACTTAGTGTCCGAAAGAGCTCGTGAATGGTTAGATAATTTAACTGTCGATATTTGATCTCTTGATTTTATTGTGATGCTTAGTGTGATATTAATTTGTAGATTCACGTAAATTATTGTATTTTGAAAAGTCATTGGAATAAATAAAAAAAATACAACAATTAAAAAGACATTTCGAAAATAAATTAATTTCCATCAATATTTAGTCCCAAAGACGATGAAAGTAATCGATTGCATCTTAAGTTTTTCATAAGATATTTGAAAAATCACAGCATGCTTTGCCCTGAAACCAACCGGTACCTTTTAGATGCATACATTTGCATTATGCAAGGCATTCGAAAAGTTGTTCGGTGGAAAGGTGTAGCAGGCATTGACTTTTCAAATAATTTATGGAAAATCAATGTTTGCTACCAGGGCCTATTTTTGGAAATTTAAATTTCCAAAATTTCTAAAATTTCCAAAAAATTTCCAAAATATCCAAAAAAATTCAAAAAATTTCCACATCATTTTTTGGAAATTTTGGAAATTTTTTGGAAATTTAAATTTCCAAAAATAGGCCCTGTTTGCTACGAATTAAAACCGAACGATGCAGTTTTACGTATGGGATGAATGAATAAATTTTTTTCATATGGCCAAAAATTGTCACTAATTGTGTGAAAACGCCATTTCGTCCCAACGTCACGCTCAATTTTTTTCCTATGTGCTCCCTTGTAGTAGCGCCCACGCTTGACGACGGTACTGCACCGTGTCTCTATAGATCAGCGACACTAATACAGTCCTGCTGGCTGAGGAATTATGAATGAAATGAACACAAGTAAGTTCTGATACACGATTTTATTGCGTGGAAAATTCATAATATAAACATTCTTCCATGACAGAGACTGTGTTGTATGAGCGCTCTGAACTGCAATTTTTGTTGCCTACAATGTAATTCATTTTACCAACAGGAAGAAGTTTTCCAACAACTTTCACACACTTCTTGTCTCAGAAATTCGCCAAATGATTATATTTTTAGCAAACAATTTTCTGAAGAAATTGTTTATGAGAGAAAGTCTGAAAGTGACGTAATAAGACTTTTAATTGCCGGAAAAAGTTCCGTTGGGAATTTTTTTTTAACGAACTTCCATTCTAAATTCAAATACTGCCACAAGAAATTATGTTGGTTTATTAAGCTGCATCATGGGGCCACCACTGCAGAGTTTTTAATTTAATGATGCCGCTCCGCTGGACTCTTTCATCGACGTCGTATGCACAGCAGAAAGTTACCACCACAGGGTTAATTTCGCGGTCCAATATGTTCACATTGTGTCCGTATGTAACATTTGCGAACAAATTTTCACAATGCTTCTCACGTACTATGCATAATGTTAAGGAAGGATCTGTTGAAAATGTATAAATTCAATGAACATAAATTTTGTTCACTACTTTCACTCGAAAAGATGTTTTGCTTTTCGATGGAGATACGGCATGACTTATTTTCAGTCAAACATTCCGCTCAAGCAAATTGAGTACTCTCAGTAACAATCGAAATAAGACTCCGCATACCAATTTCTAATCCGCAATATTTTATACACTCTCTGCATAAAATTGTGGAAACGTTTCGATTTTCTATAAATTTCCACGTCATATAGAGATCGGGGAGAACATTTACAGTAGCAATCACCGCATCTGGGTGGAAATAAATACCTTAATTCAAAAATTTGCAAAACATCCAGGTAATGAACACCGTATACATGTTGGCACAATAAAGTTGAAATATACGAGTTTTAATACACGAGTAAAGAAAATCTCGCTTTCACAAATTCAACTAATTAAGATTATGAATCCACAAAAATGCCTACAAGGAAAAATTACTTCCTTTGACGAAAAAAAAATGTTTAATCACATGGTGAAATTCAATGTTTTTACTTTAAGCTCAACGTGTTTTCTTTTCGTGGGTGTTGTGAAAGATAATACTGAATTAAGCAATCAGCCGTTAATTAACTAAGTCGTTTTCGGGTTCTAGGTAATTAAGAATTAGCGCCATTTGCTCAATGCACGTATCAACTGAGAAAGTATAACGAATGACAATTCAGATCACATTGAAAAAGTGTTTTTTGTTGATGGATTTTCAGTAGAACAGTCTGCCACTTAGCATAATTGGTCACACCGTATCGATGTGGACGATACCTTGACATATTACAGGATATTATTGAAGTTAATTCTACCTTCGATAAACCAAGTTGTTTCACACTCCATCTTTTAATGTGGTAAGTTAGTAAGAATTTTCAGAGTAGGATAGGATAGGATAAAGTGGGCAGGACTTCATACTGATGATACCTAGCACCTAAGCCACCAATGGGCCTGTTGTGCATTAGGGTGTAGCGTTTTTGAAAAAATATTTTATTTTTTGAGGCCTGGGGGTATGAATGATCCAGAATTGTCCACTGATTGTTTTACAAGTCGAAGTTTTTTTTTACTCGTCGACCTTCCCATGCGCATGCTATTTTTGTGAGTTTTTGGTACTTGTCACCATAGTACGACTCCTCCGGCTAGACGGCTACATTAGGAGTCAGTGTATTTTGACGATAATTACTCCTGAGATACGTGGCCGCAAATTAGCGTTCGAAGCCGTTCCAAATACATCGACCTTCCTGCCGATAACTATCAAGAAATATTGCCGACGCTGACTTTTTAGTAAATTTTCAGATTTTGAAGGCCTGTCGATCCTATGAATAGTGAGAAAAAATATTGTGTTATATCTTGTTTTGTTAGGGCTGACAAGAGCTTTCAAACGCGTATATGGTTGGCCATATATGTGCATTGGTTAGATACTTATGTGCTGTCTTAAGTGTGAAAAAGTCGAAAAAATTGGTTGAACGAAAAAATGGTTTTCAAAAATTTCATCGAAATCCGTGTGCAATCCCTTGCTAATCGTTTATTTGTTTATTCTAGCAACGCAACATTAGGAACGATTGGCAACGCATGGGAAGGTCGACGAGTAAAAAAAAACTTCGACTTGTAAAACAATCAGTGGACAATTCTGGATCATTCATACCCCCAGGCCTCAAAAAATAAAATATTTTTTCAAAAACGCTACACCCTATTGTGCATACCCACAAGCTTGGAGGATATTCCTTTTGATGTTGGCTTTGTACGGTTTAATTAGTTTTGATACGATTTAAGTAATTTAGTATTATCTTTCAGAGTACCTCTGATACAACTCATACACCGAATTATTTTTTCATTGACATGACCAGATGCTTTTGTTAAGTAGCGATAGCTACTTTAAGTTTTCACCCTTCCTGTCCGTCTGATCGTCTATGCACGTCTATGCACCCTTCATCGGACATTCACTGATGATTCACCGAACAATGACCGATGATTCACCGTGAAATCACTGATAATTCACCGAGGAATCACAGATGATTCACTGATGATTCTCCTGTGATGCCACTGTGCATCGGTGATTTCTTGGTGAATCATCTGTGATTGCCCGGTGAATCATCAGTGAATGCCCGGTGAAGGGTGTACAGACTGACGGACGGACGGAGAGGACGGGTGAAAACATGTACGTACCTTTCTCATTTAGTTGAGAATCATGCTCGGAACGGTAGCGAAGAGCGTGACGCAGTCCCCACTTCCCAAAAAAAACGTCCACAAACCCAAAAAACTCCATACAAAAACCTTTGGGACAAGACACGATGTATAGGCAAACTTTTGAGTTTTTCCCCCCGCCTCTCCCCCTCCAAATTATTTAAAAAAAACTACGTCGCAGCAGCTTTCCAACGAGCCCACACTCATCAAAATCGGTTGAAAACGAGCCGAGATATCACCAATCAAAGATGACCAATTTCTATATAAAAATGGTAAAATTATCTTTGAAAGTAATCTCAATTTTATTCCTGTGTTGTGTGGGTTGTGTGTCAACGATCTATGCATCTATGTATCTATCTACTTTTTTTCTTCTCGAGGACCGCCCGAGCGATTTCCTTAAAATTGTCAGGGAACGTCAGTCTCGGCCCCAAATGAAAAATTTCATATGCCACTCTTCCGGGAAGATTCTGGAAAAGCCGTGGCATGTGGAAAAGTGGTCAATTTTGAGGATTTTTAGGTAATGCTCGGAGTTTTCGAATTTTAGCTCCGAAGTGACAATAGCTAGACAGTTGGTTTCTTCGGGAAAGTTATAGAGTTTGGTCAGGAGAATTTTTTGGGATCTTAAGAAAATGGCTGCCATCTTGAATTTTTCCAAGCAATAAAATAGGTTTTTTTGGTTTTCGAATTTTAGCTTCGGAATGACACTACTTAGACAGATGGTTTCTTCTAGAAAGTTATAGAGTCTCATCAGGAGAATTTTTTGGAATCATAAGAAAATGGCTGCCAGCTGTCATAGCAGCGACATCTTGGATTTTCTTTTATGCTTTTTCGGTTTTCGAATTTATCTCCGAAACGGCACTTAGAGAAATGGTTTCTTCTAGAAAGTTATAGAGTTTGGTCAGGAGAATTTTTTTGTATCTCTAGAAAATGGCTGCCAACTGTCAAAGTGACGCCATCTTGGATTTTTTGTTAAATTATGAATAAGAATACCTAGATAGTTGGCTTCTTCAGGAAAGTTATATAAATCACTGAGAAGAATTGGTGACACAAAGTGTTCCGAAGGCAGCCGAAGGTGACACGAAGTGTTCCGAAGGTAGCTGAAGGTACCCGAAGGTGGCACAAAGTATTCGAAAGGTAGCCGAAGGTGATACGAAGTGTTCCGATGGTAGCCGAAGGTGTTGGAAAACAATTTTTTTCGGAAAGAAAATTTTTTGAAGAAAATTTTTTTTGTAGAAAATGTTTTTTCGGAGAAAATTTCTTTGAAGGAAAAATTTTTT
>CM055404.1:149073179-149085009 GCA_029228625.1 Pseudolycoriella hygida | reverse complement strand
GTATCACAACAAAAACCTCTTAAAAGGTAGAGTGTGACGCAGTCCGTGAGTCTACTTCCAAAATTATTGATATCGCTTGTGGTGACGCTATCGCTGATAATACGCAGAAGTTTGTTTGAATAGAACATTGTGTTCAACGTTTTAATTTCCTGAAAAATTACAGCGCTGTTTTCAAAACAAAATTACGTTGTGTTAAAAAAATTGCGTCACAAATGCCGGACCCACCAGCGGAATAGATTTTCAACACTTTCAGTTTTTACACGTAAAATTTTAAATTTACCTTAAACAATCTACATCTACACAATAAGAAAAAAAAGTCAAATTTTTGCAGCGCAAAAACTGAAAGTACAGAAAAATTATTTCGTCGTTCTATTCGGTTTTTCTTTTTAACTATTTTAAGCTATTTCCCCTTTCTCAGTAATTTCCCCATTTTCAGTTATTTCCCGTTTTTCAGTCATTTCCCGATTTTCAGTAATTTCCCGTTTTTCAGTCGTTTCCCGATTTTAGTCATTTCCCGTTTTCTGTTTATTTGCGTTTTTCAGTCATTTCCAGACGTTTGTTCATTTCCAGTTTTTCAGTAATTTCCCGATTTCCAGTCATTTCCCGTTTTTCAGTCATTTCCCGGTTTTAGTCATGTCCCGTTTTCTGTTCATTTGCGTTTTTAATTTCCCGACTTTTAGTCATTTCCCGCTTTCCATTCATTTCCAAATTTTTGTTCATTTCCCAATTTTTGTTCATTTCCCAATTTTTGTTCATTTCCCGATTTTTAGTCATTTCCCGATTTTTAGTCATGTTCCGTTTTCTGTGAATGAAACGAATGAACATCATGAACAGAGTTCTTTAATGGGAACTTCGGAAATGATTACAAACTGAATTTTATCCCATTCTGTCGTCCTCCAAAGTTCTTCCTGCGGCAATGGAAAAGTAAGACGTCATCCGAAAAACAAACACTTTTTTGTCTCCATGTGTACCATTAATGACCTAAAAACAGGTGGTTCAACAGGTGGAACTTTAACTGAATTACTTTCCTACCAATTTATAGTCTCCAGCTGGTAAGAAAATGTATTGGAATAAAGCTCCTGTTAGAGGCATCTTATTTAAGGACAATTGACCTTCATACGGACATGGATGAACCATATTCGTTGAATAATTCTCTAACTCTCCTTTCACCAGGTCCACCAATGCACTGCCTAACTTGTTGTTGTAATACGAACAGATATCCACATTTACATCAATTAAAAATTTTTGGTAGCCGTTACGATAACGATAGTACAAAATCACATGAAGAAATGCTTCATCGACTGTTTTCGTTAAATTACAGGCGCAAGTGTACGATTTAAGATCTCTTGTGATGAACTCCAATTTACTGATTGGTTTCGGACAGTATTCCTGATTCGTTTTCAATAAAATTCGGTTGATGTACACGTGTTTCTGTAAAGGAATCGCGAATAGTTTTATTTCTTTGCTGTGTTTCCTTTGCTACCTTGTTATACCAACATATCACTAGAACTTCCCAGGTCAGCGATGGTTATTAAAATGAAAACAATTTTAATTTTAACGAACATAATACAGAAGCTCACCGATAAGATAAATGCTGTTTGCGGAGTGTGTGGCTGTTTTATGCCGGTCAATTAATATGGAATCGGACGACCAAATTATGTTATATTTAGAAGTAATTATCTCGATCACTTCTTGCATGGATGATCCAAGTGAGTGGAATGTGGATAGTTGCCGATAATTGTCGTGAGTATTTCAAAATTATTGCTGATTCGTCCGTTGTTATTGTTTTGACGGAGAAATGTATAACTGTTCCAACCAAACATTACAACGAAACAATTATTCAAATTTTTTTGTACAAACAAAATTTTATTATGGAGTAGTTATCGATTAGGAGCCGTTTCTAAAGAATGGCCAATGACCATGCCGAGAGGGACGAATGGTCTGGGTTATCCGTGACAGGGGGAGGGGGGTTCGAGAGCTGAATGACTTCACTCGAACTACAATAATAGCAGTTGCACCCGTTCGACAACCCACCGATTTCGGGTTGAGCAGAGCGCAACAATGTAATGTGTCCGTTAAACAAACAATCAAACGCAAGACCCGTGTCTCAAAATCGGACCTACTAGGGCCCTAAAATAAGCTCTTGGATCCATAACAAATATATCTACAACATATAAAAACAAATGCAAGGGGCCCGTTCGCATCAGAATAGATGTGGCAAAGAGAACAACATCACAAAGCCTCGAACAAAACTTAAATAAATATTGCCTTATGAAATTACGTCGACATTAAATAGCATTGGAAATAACAGTGGAAATTGAAAAACACGTCCGAAACAACTGTCCATAAAATATTTCATACTTCATATATATAGAAACGTTCCACTCAGTTTACTCTTCAACATAGCAAAAGAAATTTTTTGAGCTGGGGTCGACCTTAGGACTAACCTAAGGCCCTAAGGAGAGGCTTTTCATGGACAAAAAAGTTTGGCCCATTTTTATCTACAATATGGCACAGAAAGCCTCATCATCAGAGCAATATGCATGAAAAACATCCAAATATCGTGTAATATCGTGTAGTGTAGTGGCGTGAGTTGGGCCTACTTCAAGGACCCTACAGTTCGGATAACTCAACCAATGTCACTACTTTTTTCGTGATTTCTGGAAGTCCATATCTTTTATTCCTTAACTTGAAGAGCGATTTCCGTTCTAATTTCGCAGAGATTTAAGTCAAAAAGATTCACCGACCGAAAAAAAGATTTTGAAAATCGGATAAGAATTACTCGATTGATGTAAAAGAACACGTTGGGCCCTAGTAGAGACTCAGTTTTAGGGGCCTCGCTTAGTCTAAAAGCTCAAAATCAAAAAAATTTCTTCCATAAATTGTGAGGCATGCCTAGACTTTTCAAACAAAAAATTATGAAAATTGGATAAGATTTACTCGAGTTATATACAAAAGACCAAAAACCACTTAAACGGCCCCAGTGCCGACAGTGCTTAGGTTCAATCCCAAAAAATATTTTTAGATAACCTGTCAGCGAAAAACAGTTTTTGTAAATTGGTTGGCTTTTACCCGTTGGCAGACGGACAATTTTTTTTTTCATTTTTCGCATTTTTCTCTTATTTAGGCCCTGGAACGAAAAAGTAACCAGCTCCGGGATCGAAATTCGTGTGGTTACAAGCGTCGTGGTAAACGCAATAGACCCCTTTTCGAAGAATTTCGTTCTTCGTAGGAATCTGAAAAGCACCTCGGCATTTTATGTCACAGCCCTAGGGGCTGTCCCTAAATTACGTAATACATTTTTGGCCACTAACCCCCCCCCCCACCCCTTGGTTGTCATACACTGTAACAATCACTCGAATTTGCTTAAGTTACCATTGTTTTATGCAAAATGGTATATTTTTCATATTGAGTGAATGAAACTTCATTTGGTGTACACCGAGTACGCTCAAATTCTATAGCATTTACATAATTTACAAAGTAGAAATACCGATGGAATGGTCCATAGGTTACCTATGGAATGGTCCATGGGTTACCGATGGAATGGTTTACCTATGGAATGGTCCATAGGTTACCTATGGAATGGTCCATAGGTTACCTATGGAATGGTCCATAGGTTACCTATGGAATGGTCCATAGGTTACCTATGGAATGGTCCATGGGTTACCGATGGAATGGTCCATTTGTTACCGATGGAATGGTCCATGGGTTACCGATGGAATTGTCCATTGGTTACCGATGGAATTGTCCATTTGTTACCGATGGAATGGTCCATGGGTTACCGATGGAATTAGCTACTTTTTATAGAAATTAAACGGAAACAAATACATAACGTTTACATTACCCTTCATAATTCGTTTATGACAGACAAAGCGTCTTCATAAGATTTAACAAACTAAAGTGCTGATTTCGTCGTTAAGACTCATCAGTACACCTTGCCTACTGGACCATGTGTATATCAGCACACTCGGTCACAGAACTATGACTTCTATGAAGAGCGCACTTTCTTATGTACCACCTAAATCGAAACGAACGACTAGGTGAAGTAGTGTTTTGAACGCTTTGAAGTACAGGAATTATGAATTCCTTTGATTATTTTGTACTTGGAATTATTTCTGCTACGCAGATTACCCAATTTAACGACTATCGAATAGTATTTGCGTTTACATAATTTACAAAGTAACAATACCGATGGAATGAGCCTTATGTTAAGGAACAGCCTGAGGATTAAAGAAAGAATTTAAGGTAAATATTGTTCACCCGTTAACCCAACGACTTTTTAATACAACACAAAAGGAGTTTGTCCCTTTAAAATCAATAGATATCATTGTGTTAGCATTATTGTTTGCAGTGTTTTGAAGTGTCCGTTCTGTCCTTAAAAACACTTCCTTCAACTTTTATTCTGCTCTTCGAAGTAAACTTTTTACTGTCATAAATATTAATCAACAAAACTTTATGATGTCATCGTCAGTGTTCAAACTTGATAATAAAATTCACTGTAAAATGTAAAGTTTAAATCATTTTGAAAATTTATTTACTTGCATAATATTTCGTACATTTTTCACTGGAAACAAGTTGAACTGTTCAAAGTTCGAATATTCATAGAGATGAAACAGAAAATGATAAACTCGAATAAACTTCAAATCGATTCAATTTCACACGATTTCTGTTTTAATTATCATTTCGTATTTCATATATTTCCAATATAAAGTTTAGTATGAAAGCGTATTGTTGGGATATGTGAAACTTCGAGTAATTAGTTCCTGGGGTGTGTGGACAGGACACGATATACAATTTTGGGCAGTTCTGAGAAATTACACCTCCAAAAGTACTCACCAATTCCATTTCGTACAATGAAATTGTAAAATGAAATTCTCAATGCACTTACTATTCGGGTGCCAGCTGTCCGAAAAAGCCGTTTGGCTCAAAATCGGAAGGTGCCGCTGTAATTCAAGATGGCGGTATTTATACAAAAACGATCATAACCCCGAATTTTCCTACATAACCAATATCACTGTGTTTAGCGTAAATTGACGAATGTGCAGAGCTACCATACAAAAAAAATGATTATTCGACCTTTTTTTTTTTAATTAAATTTTCAATTAAAAATTTTCAGCGAAAAAATATTTCGGCGAAAAAAATTTTCAGCGAAAAAAATTTCTGGCGAAAAAAAATTTTCAGCGAAAAAAAATTTCGGCTAAACAAGATTTCAGCGAAACAAAATTTCAGCGAAAAATAAATTTTCAGCGAAAACAAATTTCGGCGAAAAAAAATTTGCAACAAATTGTTGAAAATGTTTTCAGCGAAAAAAATTCGGCGAAAAAATTTTCAGCGAAAAAAAATGTCGGAGAAAAAAATTGTCGTCGAAAAAAGTTTTCCGGCGAAAAAAATTTGTTGTCTGATCTTACCCGAGAACAAGACATATATATAAAAAGAATTGAAAAAAAATTTCGTCGAATAAAAATTTCCTTTGACACAAAACATCTACATATCTTCGAAAAAAAAAATTGAAAAAAAATCAATTTTCCCTCTAAATCCGTCCCATATCACCGTCGGCCATTTTGTTGGCCACCATGACACACTACACACCCAACCCATCAACTTTTCCTTTGACACCAAACAGTCCAAACATTTTGCTCATATTTGACCCATACTTTGAATACACTCACACAAAACATTCTTTTATATGGGCCTTTTATGGCGGTACCTCCCCTTTTTTTAAATCTCATATGGCGTAGAATGCCCATCCGAAGGTCCCTGCAAAATTTCAAGAAAAGTCATCAAGCCGTTTTCGAGAACGAGCCAAAAAAGTCGGTTTTCATACAAATGGCTCTGAAACTAACTAACCCACTAACTAACTAGCCCACTAACTAGCTAACGCGCTAACTAACTAACACACTAACTAACTAACACAATAACTAACTAACGTAGGATGTTTACATTAACTTTGGCTTTTATGAAGTAGCATATTTAGTATGGAAAATGACGATTTTCTAAAATTCATATCTTCGGATCCATTGGACCGATTTTAATGAGTAAAATGTCGATTTCAATCAAAATTTTACGTAGAATCCGAAAAACTCTCAGGGGGGTACGACGCAAAGGAAAAAAGTCAAAACTTAGCTGTATATATGGTCCGAAGTCTACGAAAAAAAAAATTCTGAATTTTTTGACCGTATGGGGATTTGCGTCACGGGGGCATCGCTGCCGCGCACCCATGATACAATACACTATTGATTTTGTGAAAATAGTTAAATTGATGCCGTTATTCTACCACCTCAGCCAAAACAAAATTCATAATTCGCAACATAACCCTACATTGATTGAATTGGTTGACGTCATTAATGGCAACGCTAGCTAACAGAAAAAGGAGGAAGAATTGTGGAAGATTTCTTCGAGTGATCAGGTAAATGTAATAGCTGCAAGACTGGACGATGTCCACCTTTGTCCCGGTCTGATAACGTGTCAAACGGTTGACTCAAGTTAGCTGTTCGATCAACAAAATATCATCACTACGGCGCTGTACCTGCTCGTTTTGAGCCTCACAACGAAAACATTTTCCGAGCATAGATGTAGATCTACAAATTGGACTATTTCAATCAGAGAATTGATAAGCGGTGGCGCTGTGCTCTGTGCTCAGGGTCAGCGCGGCGCCATCTCTTATCATTTCTCTGATTTCAATGGATTTTTTCGATCAACTATGAATTTCAATGAACAACGAAAAGCATTTTGCACAATAACCTGATTTATCTTCATCGGTTTTGCATGGTCACATTTTTAAACAAAAAATGGCAAAATTTCAATGGAAGACGTTCAGATCTATTAAAGTGTTCAAATTTCCAAAGAGATTTCTGGTGATTTGTATTCAATTTGTAACGGATTTTATATATCCATACAATCATAAAAAACAGCGCCCTCTTGCGATTTTTGTGGGCGATCCTATTTTTAAGAAATCAAAGAGCCAATATCACACGGCTTCATAAAAATCGTTCGAAAGATGTATTTAATAGCGCCGAAAGAAGTTTTAGGTGGTGGCGGCTCTCACCTCAATCAATTGTATTTTCGGTTTGGCAACATCGCGATAGGGAAGCTACACCCATTTACCTTCGATATTAAACAATAAAATCGCTGTTTACAGCCGAATAGGTCATAGGGAAGCACAGCAGTCAATAACTAACAAAAACATATTAAATCTTAAAAAAAGCTGCATCTTTAAGAGGTTCTGTCTGTCCTGCACATAAATTCGGTCATAAAAAGCATTTTAGAATAGCGTGCGTCCACTCCGCTTAAATCATACCCACAGTAAATCAATACAACAAACATTAGGAAATAAACATTCGTTTGTTTATTTTATTGATAAACTGAAGATCCAACAGTTCTCACGGACTGTGACATGTGTTTTACGTAAAGAAATTCTCAGCCTTTGTTTGATAAAATTGCTTATTTTTTCTGATAATGGTTTTAATGAAAACCGTTGTTGACGACTGTTTTCATTAATGCCATTGTGTTGCTAACAATTCTACAAAAGTGGAAGTGGATCAGAAAAAAATGTTATTATTCAAAGAAACCCTTATCAATTCAGATTCAAGTTATCAAACAGGAAGAAGGTAAAAGAGAGTCATAATAATAAGGTGGAGAAATTAACAGAGTCGATAAATAAGAAGGAGGTAGGGGAAGTAAGAAAGTGAAGAGGTATAAAAAACATAAGCAAAGCCGACCCGTACGTAAAGCCTTCACGTGCGAAAAGCCTCGACGTACTAAAGTCTTACTTTGTATCATAAATATAATGCGCATCAGAATGCATAGTGAAGTTCTCTTGATATAATGTTTGTCAGATTCAAATTCCTTTAGAACTATAAAAGTTTGAATGACTCATAAAAATTACCCAAGGTAATGTTGAAAGCCCTCCCGAAGTACGTTTAAAATTTAATTTTCTACAACTTTGCCTTTGAAAGCAACTTTCTATCTGCCATAGATCTTGAGATACGACTCATCCTTCCAAATTCTAGAAGTGGCTGAATCTCGGGATTGGGACGTTTGCTAAAATTTAATTCTCTACAACTTTGTCTTTGGAAGCAACTTTCTAACTGCCATAGTTCTAGACATATGAGTCATCCTGTGGTACACACATAAATCAAATCTTCATTGAAAACAAATCAATTTATTTTGTATCGAGTAACCTTAGATTTTGCTATATAAGCAACACATTGTGTAGAAACATTAGCATTCAATTATATGGGAACTGATCAGAAGGTTGCGTGTTCATGTCACGTCGGGGTCACCAATTATATGGAAACTGATCAAAACAAATTCATGTTATCAGTTTGAATCCATATATTTGAATGCTAATGTTTCTACAAAATGTGTTGTTTATATAGCAAAATCTAATGTTACTCGATACAAAATAAATTGATTTGTTTTCAATGAAGATTTGATTTATGTGTGTACCACAATCCCTCTGAATTCTACATGTGGCTAAATCCCAGGATTGGGACATTTTTCGAGAAAACCCTAAAACACGTGTTCGCTAAAATTTATTTCTCTACAACTTTGTCTTCGGGAGTAAGTCTCTATGTTTCATAATCAAAATAAACCGTATGTGAAATGTGATGTGAACCCATCTCGTATTGTATATGACTGAGAAATAAAATTTTCTCCATTCCGTGGGTTCCAGTGCCCAAACCACTCAACCGATTTCCACAAATATTTTTTCCTAGTTTTGTGATATTTAATTCTTTCATTTGACGCTAATTTGAACAATTTACGTGCTGTACTTGCTGAGATATGCGTGAAAAAGTTTCACCGACCTTCGAAAAACCACGTGTTTGGACACCTTTTCGACCATGTCTCCGGAACTATTCGACCGATTTTGCTCATCTTCGAACTCGACCTCAGTTTTTCGACTACCTTTGAGAAAAAATTTTCGCAAATCGGTCAAGATTTACTCAAGTTATCGTGTTGACTGACAGGCGGACATTTTTTTTCGCTGATTTGTCATCTTTAGGCAACATAAAAAGTTTCCCCCTTACTCCCGGGTTCGAATTCGCAATGTAACAAACGTGGTAGTAAACGCATCAGACCTTCGTACTCCGTACGGGTCTAATAAGCAAGAAAATATACGGTGAACCTTTTTCGCATACTTATATCTCGACAAGTAGAGCGCAGAAATTGTTCATTTTGATGTCAAATGAAAGCATTTGATCTAAGAAAATTGGGAAAAGTTTTTTGTGGCAATCGGAAATCGGGTGTGGACTATGCAATATGGAAATTTGTTGTCAAAGGCAAAGTTGTAGATAATAAAATTTAATTGACTGATCCAACTCATAAGGTGGAGGGAATGTCTTTCCCTAGGAAGCAATGGAAGACGTTAAACAGATTTCGGACTGGACATGGATGCTGCGCGGAACAAATGGTCCGCTGGAACTTTGCCAGTACAGCAACATGCGACTGTGATGGGATCACGGTTCAATTCAATGAATCACTTGATTGACGACTGCCCGAGGAGGAAATTCGGTGGTGGAATTGAATCTCTCTACGAACTAAATGACGAAGCAACAGATTGGCTATCAAAGTTTGACTTAAATATCTGAAGTGATCTGACTATGTAATCATGATATTAATATTGTAATGAATGTAAATATTTCTTGTAAATTGTAATTTGATGTACCATACGCCTAAATAAATAAATTTAAACACGTGTCTCAGGGTTGTATCGAAAAATGGCCCACTCCTGATACATAACGACTTCTAGAATTATGCCCGATGACCCATATCTCTAGAACTATGAGAGTTAGAAGGTCGCTTCCAAAGGCAAAGTTTCAGATAATAAAATTTTAGAGAACACGTGTTTTAGGGTTTTAGGGAAAAATGACCGAATCCCGGAATATATCCACTTTTGGTAGGGCTTTCGACATTACCGTGGGTAATTTCTGTGTCTTGTTCGAATTCTGGCAGTTTAAAAAAATTTGCAACAATTTCTGATAGTTTCACACTTATTTGCAAAATTTGTTCGGTTTGCCACATCTATTCTGATACGTACGGGTTTTTGGTTATTCTAACACAAGGCAATATTAAAGCAATGGTAGAAAAAAACACTTCCAGCCCTCTACTTAATCACTCAAATTGGGGCCGGATACAAGGAGGTGGCTCCGAAATGAGCTATGAACATCAACATTTTATATTTTTTCCCCCAGAAGAGCTTAATTTTGAGCAAAAAAGTGTTCTACGACATATCGAAATATTTGCGTTTTATATTTTTAAAATTGAAACGAAAATTCACACCCGATTGTTGATTGTGCATGTATTAGTGAAAAAAGTGTCTATACGCGCTAGGGACAACTGAGGTGCAAGTAATGTCATTGTGTGTGTGTGAATTTTGGGTTCTCGGCTCATTTTGTCGGAATTTTCTAAAAAACATACAAAAAAACAACTTCTGTTATAGCCGACCTTAGGCCCTAAGTAGATGGCTTGCATCCATACTTCCATGGCTAAAACTGTTCCTCTCAATGTTCTCTACCTAATCTCTTTTACCTTCTTTTAACACCCCAACGGACACCAACTTGAAATTCGCCTGGTTACAGAGTCGCGGCAAACTCATAAGCCCCTTATGCTTTGTTCGGATATGAAAACATTAAATAAACTAACTAACTATCAACTAATGTTCCACAAGAGACTTGAATGCGTCAATCACATAAATCAACCAAAGCATACACCAATCAATAAACTGACAGCGTGAATTATCTAAAATTGACTTACAAGAAAACATGAAATTGAAGGATTATTGTAATAAAAATCCAATGTTTGAATGACTGTTTGAGTCTTATAATATACCTTTTCACGATGTTCTTTAGCATTACCTCGTTCTGAGAATTTGAAATATTGAGTGTTTGAATCACGACATATCCTCATTTTTATTCTTCGTATAGATTTTAGCCGTCGAGTCATTCGAAAGGGATTTGTATAGCATCAGTGACGCGTGTTGTCGAACTTTACGATGTCATTGAATTTCCTTTGAATGGAACAATATCACACTTAATTTAATCTGTAGATATTTATTGAATGAATGAATGAAGTTTTCCCTACAATCGATAGATCCTAGAAACTTGATTTAAACTTCTGAGAATACGCTGTTGATTAAATTTAAGAGTTTGTGTTATAATCTAAATCGGGAAGGTCTTCTTCTCATAGAATTCTGCTTCTCGTTTTTCCTACATTGCGCTTTCGAAATTATCAATGAAAGTTCCCAATCTATTTATGTGCAACATTAGTTTCCCACGAATGAATTACCACCAGAGTATACAGACTCGAATACGAAAATACATTTGAAACATATGTAAGGAGCCCGTACGTATCAGAATAGATGTTACAAAAAGACTCGAACTAAATTTAAATAAATATTGATTTAACTGTTATTACGTCCATATTAAGTTGGATTGGAAATTGCTTGGAACGGTGTGTAAAAACCTCTCTTAGAACAAACCTTGAGCACTAAAGAAAGGCCTCCGATCCATACCAGCATGGACAAAAAAGTTTGTCTGGCTGCTTTGCCCAAATTCAATTCTATAATCAATTTTTTGTTCCATCAGGGAAAAAAGATTCACGAAGCTCGGATAAAATTTACCCGATTTATGTAGAAAAAACACGTTGGGCCCTAGTATAGGCTCAAAATCAAAAAAATTTCTTGCATAAATCGTGGAGCACGTGGGGACCTTTCGAACAAAAATTTTTTTTTTTGAAAATCGGAAAAGATTTACTGGAACTATGTACATACAAAAGACCTAAAACCGATCTGCCTAGACATTGCCTATATTTTACAAAATTTTCGTGGTTT
>CM055404.1:149055958-149072679 GCA_029228625.1 Pseudolycoriella hygida | reverse complement strand
ATTTGTTTTTTCAGAGAAAATTTGTTTTCGGACGCAATTTTTTTAACACAACCCTTCAAGAGCAAATTCCGGGTCTGAATATAAAGCTAAAACAGAAGAATCAACCGACGGAGGCGTATCTTTCCTTGACTTTGTGACGCAACTTTTTGAGCACAACGTAATTTTGCTTTAAAAAAAGTGGTGCTAATTTTTTTTAAAGAATAAAACTTTGACCACAAGCTAACATTCTATTCAAACAAATTTTTGCGTATTATCAGCGAAAGCGTCACGTCTAACGATATCAATAATTTTGGAAGTGAACTTACGGACTGCGTCACACTTTACCTTCGAAGAAGTTTTTTGCTGTTCAAGCTTAGGCCGAATAATTAATTTGAATAAAATGTCCATATGGAAACGTCAGCTTTATTGTTTTGCGATTGAAAGTCACAACTTCATTGCATTATTTTAAGAATTGTATTTGGTGCTAAACATTTTGCCAAAATAGATTATTCCATCGAAATCGAAAATGATTTAATTAGATTTAATTACAAAAAAAAGAAAAGTCATTCATTTTACTAGGTTGTTGGACTCGGACTATAAATCAATCACTTCGAACAATCACAAAATTAATGGCTCTCTGTTACGTATCAACATGATGAGCTGTTGACTAATTCGGCAATACATTTCGTTACCGTTTCTACGTTGTTTAGAACAACGTTAAGAGCTGGTTTGATTACATCCTTCTATTATGTGAGCGACCATTTTTTACCTTGATTACATTCAAAACTCCATAACTAATGGTCAAAATGTGAGAAAAATCACGTTTCGGTATTATTGCACCCATAGAATAGATTAGCGCCATCTCGTCAACTCTGTGGTAACGATCACTTACATCTTTAAACGAAATCTTAATATTTATTTAAATTCATGCACTAAACGTGCCAAAGTATCTGATTCATGAACTGGACATTCCCATAAACAAACATCCGAAATTAAAATTAAATTTGATTTCAAACCAAATCTGTCTACGACCGTAACGTATTAACGCAAACATTGCGGACATTATTTTCATTAAATTGAATTACGATATCATTTCCTCCATATTTAACGTCGTTGGAACGTATTGCAATAACCACCGGTGTATTGTATGTCAATAATGTATGGAGTAGATATGAAATGTTGATTCTATAAACACATTTCACACAAACGGAACGATATTGCAGTACGATTAACAAAAATGTAGTGTCAGCAATCAAATTATTTGATTTAAATTTTAATTAAATAAATTTGTGTGTTATTTCTGTTTTAAAATGTTCAACATGGTCTCGTTAGTTGAACAGTATAGCAAAACTGTGTTAAATTCGTAGTAATAAATTTGAGAGAATTATTAATTAATTATTTTCATGTCAGCGAAAATGGCATATTAGTAAGGAGATAAATGCTGAGATTTTGTAATTATTTTTTGAGGAAATTATTATTTTCATTTCACGCGCAGTAAAGAGAGGAAATATTTTGTTAGTTGGAATTTTATTATTGAAAAAATATTTTGATTTTAATTTTAAAATTTATTTGTTTTTGTAGCTTTAAGCCATTTTATGAAACCATACCTTTAACATTTTAATTCGATTTAATTTTCTTATGTTTTTGGTCGTAGACTGGATACCATTTCTTCGCGTGTGTGATGTGACGCTATTATTGTATGAATTTAACAAAACTGTTTCTTTCTGTGTTCCATTTTTTATCAATAAAATTGTAAATCCGAGCTAACCCCACGACAATACTTTAATTTTATAACGGCAATGAATGCCACAGCAATCGTTATTTGGATCAAAAAGTACAATGGAAAAATGAGCCACGTGGGCCCGCACGATTTTCTAATAATAAATTTCTAAAGCGTAAAGAATATCGAGTAAAATACTTGCGCTTTTTTGACGATTTTCCGACCCACCACCAAACACATTCCCTCCTAAAACTTCAAAGTTTACTGTTCCATTTGACATACATTTTTCAATCAACGCAAGTTGGTTTTTAACTTTAATTATTTTGACTTTCTCTTCACATCTGGACGAAGAGGAAATAACGCGAGGAATTGGTGGGGCAGGATAACATGGAAATGAAAGTAAGTAACAGGAAGTGGAAAGTAAATAGTTCCTTTAATTGATTTTAATAAGTATATTTAAAAAAAAAATTCGTCGTCTGGCATTTGTGACGCAATTTTTTTAACGCAACGTAATTTTGTTGTAAAACTAAAAAACAATTTTCTCCGAAAAACACTTTTTCCGAAAAAAATTTTTCTCCAAAAAACATTTTTTCTGAAACACAACTTTCTTGAAAAAAATTTTTCTCAACAAAATTTTCTCGCAACACATTTTTCTTCCAAAAAAAGTTTTCTTTAAAAATAATTTTTCTCCCAAAAAAACATTTCTCCAAAAAAAGTTTTCCGCAAAAAAATTTTTCTCCAACCTGTGTTTTCCAATAAAATCATTTTTCCGAAAAAATATTTCTTTCCAAAAAGTCTCCAAAAAAAGTTTTCCCCAAAAATAATTTTCTCCTAAACTAATTCTTTTCACTCATTCATATAAATTTCCTGAAGAAACCAACTGTCTAGGCATTCTTATTCAGAATTTAGCAAAAAATCCAAGATGGTGTCACTTTGACAAATGGCAGCCATTTTTTTCAAAAGCTAAAAAATTCTCCTGAGCAAACTCTATAACTTTCCTGAAGAAACCATCTCTCTAAGTAGTGTCATTCCGGAGCTAAAATTCGAAAACCGAAAAAGCATAAACGAAAATCCAGGATGGCGCCGCTATGACAGCTGGCAACCATTTTCTTAAGAAACAAAAAAATTCTACTGACCAAACTCTATAATTTTCCCGAAGAAACCAACTCTCCAGCTATCGTCACTCCGGAGCTAAAATTCGAGAACTCCGAGCCTTACCTGAATAACCGTCGAAATTGACCACTTTTCCACATGCCACGGATTACATTCCAGAATTTTCCCGGAAAAGTGGCCTATGAAAATTCTGAAATGAAAATCGGCTTACTGGTTCTCGAGATCGAAAGTTATTAATAGATAGATAGACAGATACATAGATAGATAGAAACCGACAGATCAGAAAAAAAGTTTTCATAATAATGAGAACAATAGAAAAATCGATGGCCCACAGAAAAATGTCATTTTCAAACCTCGATATTTCAGCCAATTTCCAACCGATTTTGATGAGTCTTGGCTCGTTGGAGTTGAAGGGGAAAAAACTCAAAAGTTCGTCTACATATGGCTCCTTGTCCCAAAGATTTTTGTATGGCGTTTTTTGAGTTTGTGGACTTCCTTTTTGGGGTGTGGGATTGCGTCACGCCCTCCGCTACCGCTGCGGGCATGATAGATTTATATTTAAATACTACGCGAACTTCATGCCAAATAGAAGGAAACGGAAATAGGTGGGAGAAGAATTTCTAACTTTGTTTTCACGCGCATCTGGAGGACAGTTTATGACCAATTCCACGTGGACGTGTGAACGAATATTTTTAGCTCAGTTCCGCTAATTTTTTCCTACAATGTAGGGGTCGTTCATAAAGTTTGTCACACTAAGGGGGGAGGGGGGGGGGTCTGAACCCGTCGTTATTGTCGATGTCGCTGGCGTGTTGTCCTCATCGTGGTCGAGTAAATTAATGAGCAGTCGAGATTTTCTTTTCAGCACTTTATTAATGCGAAGGAAATTCGCAAAGCTAAAAATTTCTGTAAATCGCAAAGTTTTAGTTTGAGTTCTAACGATAGAGAAAACATTGCAAACTCACGTTTCGTGTTCGACCACAATTCGTGACACTTATAATTGGAACCGTGACCTTATAGGTCATTCGATTATTACTATTACGAAATATTGTAAAAACTAAGAACAAACTTTCGTGCATGAAGAGACGATGTATCTTCCATGACGACTTTATACAAAAGCCCAATCTTTTTCCCGCTCTTTATGACATCCAACCACATTGACAGGTTCACTGCCGCTGGCAGTAACAGTCGACGTCATATTTTACGCTGACGGATTGAGCCCATGTGACACAAGTGTGACTTTATGGTAAAAAAAATTATTTTTGATTAGGGCCGACCTTATTAAAGACCAACCTGAAGCCCTTCAACCTATACGAAAATTTTTCCTCAATGGTCTCTTCAAATATTGCATAAAACTCATAATCAAAGAAATATTCATAAAAAACCGCCAACTGTCGTGCACGGTCTAGAACTTAGGCAAGACCCTACAGCCCAAACCATTGACTTTACAAGCGTCGTTGTACATCGTTCAGCACTAAAAATAAAACAAAAATGCATCGAATGTAGCATACAAATAAAAACATTTGCAAGGGACCCCGTACGCATCAGAATAGATGTTGCAAAAAGAGTCGAACGATTTCCATGCTAATTTCACAGAGACATAAGTCCAAAAGTTTCACCGACCTTCACAAACCACGTTTTTCGACACTTTCTCGACCATAACTTCGAAAGTTCCGAACAGATTTTGCCTAAATTCAGTTGTGTAATCAGTTTTTCAATTATCTTTCGGGGAAAAAAAAGATTTTGTAAATCGGATAAGATTTACCCGTTTTATGTAGGAGAAACACGTTGGGCCTTAGTAGACACTCAGTTTTACAGACGTGGATGAGTCCTAAGGCTCAAAATCAAGCCTCAAACAAAAAAAAATTAAAAACCGAAAGAGATTTACTCGAGTTATGTACAAAAGATCCAAAACCACGTAAGCGACCCCAGCTCAATGGCCGTTCGTCCGAAAATGCCAAATACAATAAATCCCAAATCTACTTTTAACACTCCCTTTCAGGGGAAAAAATTTGAAAATCGATCAACATTTACTTTAGTCATCGTGTTTACAGACGGACGGACAAAACTTTTTTTTTGCAGATTCGGCATCTAGGGTCCATGATCGATGCTCCCTCCTACTCCTCCCTCAAATCGACTGGTAACAAACGTAATGGTAAACGCATAGGCCCTCCAACTTCGTACGGGCCTTCGTAAAAAATGAGAGATGTTTGTAAAAAACTGTTTCCTTAAATAAAATGCACCACCTAGCTCCTTGTCAGAGCACATAATTAAGCATATGGTTCTATTATTTCGTATATTTTAGATAATAAAAAGTGTAACAGATGGAAGTCGTTCAATTTGGATGGAACAAAATGCATTGCATGGGGCGACGTGAGAAATTCATCCTGCCCGCAGTTGAATTTTTTTCTTTTGGTCCCTTGTGATCTAAATAAGTATTTCTCGTTGCTTTACATTGTGTTAAATTAAATGGTTTGCAATTTCAAACTCACTGGAACAGGGTTCGAAAGTTAAATCAAATTTCGGAAAATTAAATCAAAGTGAGGGTCAAGCGTCAAAAGCTTTTAGGATAAAATCGATTTGTTTTTGTCGGTCAAATTAAATTGAACTTCAAATTTCATACCCAATTTTAGTTTACAGAAGCAAATAAAACATTTCGAAACGTTAAGCAAGCATAGGAGATAAGGCATAGGTGTCAAAAGGAAAGCGGTTTCTTTTCCTTTGGTGAATGAACATCCGATGACCACAGAAATGCTCAGTATACTATGGCAACGTCTTTTTTCTTAAGAAATTCGATTTGCTTAAAACGTATTAGAGTTATTCGGTCTGTGTGAAAGACGAAAATGTCCTATTTGAATTACATTGATAGGTTAAGGTAAAGGTAGGTTTAAAAGGGCGGTTAGGAGGCGGATTATTTGGATGATGGCAGAAGGTAAGTGGTTTTTGATAAATCTTTTCCGATTTTTAAAAAATTGTTTTTGTTTGAAAGGCCTGGGTATGGCCGACAATTAATAAAAGAAACTTTTTTGATCTTGAGCCCTAGGATGTAGCTAGAGCACTAAAAAAGAGTCTCTGCTAAGGCCAAACGTGTTTTTTGTACATAACTCGAGTAAATCTTTTCCGATTTTCAGAAACGTTTTTGTTTGAAAGGCCTGGGTATGGCCGACAATTTATGGAAGAAACTTTTTTGATCTTGAGCCCTAGAACTTATTTTTTTTATTAAAAAACAGCCGTTTTACCCTGTGGTAAAACTTGCACGGGGGCCACCGTTTGGGCCCATTGTGCTAGCTGAAAGATTACACATTGGCTGTTATATCAAACCTGGCCGTACTGCTAATGTAGTTCAGGATGTTTTTCGGTTCTAAGTTTTTTATCGTGTCATACCTAATCGTGTATCCTCCTAGATGTATCCTCCTATTTGTGATGAATGCCGGGCAGTTACACAAAAAGTGTTCGGCTGTGCCTGTGTGGTGACCGCACAGATCGCACCCTGGGTCTGATCGTTTACCTATTGTGGTTAGATGTTTGTTGAAGCCGTAGTGTCCAGTTGTCACACCGGTAAAAACTTTTAGTCTCGCGCGACTTATGTTAATAAGAAATTTGGAGTTCTTTTTGTCTATTCTGATGCAGTTCTTAGCCTGACGGCACGTGGAAATGTTGTGCCAGTAATTTCTGCATTGCCTCTCTCTCATTGTTTTAGTGATGCTTCTCGAATGTGAGTGAGGCGTCCCCGTTGCCGGTTTCGGCCCGGTTAGTTCGCCTAGCGCCCTCAATCTGGCTACTTCATCTGCTTTTTCATTGTCTCTGAACCCGCTGTGTCCCGGCACCCAGATTAAGCTAGTCCCGTTTGATTGGGATACGCTGTTGAGATTGTCCCAACATTCCAGAGTCAGTGCTGACTTGAAGCTGTACGCGGCTGTCGCTTTAATCGCTGCTTGACCATTTGTGCAGATTGATACCTTTCGACCTAATAGTCCTTTGTCCTTGAGAATATGGCAGCTTTCGATAATTGCCCTAATTTCCGCCAAAAAGATGGACGAGTACATTCCTAGTGGGATAGATTCCTCTATCTCAGGGTTCTCACAGTAAATACCGGCCCCTGCTGATTTATTTATTAATGCACCGTCGGTGTATATTACATTACCTTCTAACTTTACGCTATCTTGCAACCATTCTTCTCTACTAGGGATGCTGACAATGAACTTTCTGTCGAACTTATGTTGCGTTACAATCTTGTCTGATGGCATAGCTAACGATGGCTCTCTTTTCAGCGTCGTAAGCCAAATTTTCGAGTGGTCGGTTTCTCTGATGCGCAGTTGGCTGAGAGAGTTGATCTGAGAGAGTAGGTGCGAAAGCACAGCCTCTCCCCGAAGTAATGCTGTGAGGCGGTTCCGAGGAAAGAGAGCATGGAAAGAAGCATGGAATCCAACCCTACCTTGGTCCAGGAGGACCGGGTGTCTATGAAGATTTCCTCACACTTATAAAAAAAAACCTCTCTCTCTCTCCCACCAGAGGAACTTAGCCAAAGATCACTGAGCGGTATCCTATCCTTAACTACAAATAGCGGATTGTTAGAGTCATGACTACCCTCAATGTGTAGCACAACGAGTATGGCCTTGGTGCTTCATTGAATCTACAGTTACCTACAGTCGCTGAGAAAGTCCACACTTAGCTACGGATTCCTTTCGGATAGCTTTTAAGCTGAAAATAGAAAAATATGAATTGTTGCTGTACTGGCCTCAATATAGAAACCAAAACCAACGAACCAACTAGCTCATCCCTTCCAGCTTAGGATAGATTTTCGAGTCCACACTTGCAAGCTAGACATGGAAAAATTAGAAGTTTAATAGCGACCCCAATTCTCACCATGACTTGAGATTGGATAACTTCGAAGTCGAATTTCACAGGATGCATTGAGGCGATTCTCGCAAGTAAGCTAGACTAGTTAGATGGCTAGCCAGTAAGATCAACCCTGTAAGAAAACCATAGAAGAGAGAAGGGATAGAGTTTAAGCTCCAGAAACGGACACTTTTACCTGGTTTAATCTGGGAAGCTAACAGTCATATTCCATGAAGAAATATTCGCAGTACTGGTGATGCCACCACAGACAATAGGGGCCACATTTATGGGCATCACCTCATCCACTAGACAACAACAAACAACTTTGTTCTTCACACCGACACAATCTCCTTGATCCTTTACGAAAAAAATCAAATTTTCATTGAAAAAGCGATGGTGGCGCCACCATAGCCAAATTCAGCCAATTTTTTGATCACCCTGACATCAAGCAGACAACGAGAAACCATTTTGCTGAATTAATAATTAATTTAAAACGAATTTGTTTAATAAAAACATCGAATATTTTGCATATAAATTTTGGTCTCGTTGACATTTTTCACCGTGCAAGGAAATTTTCGACATTCCAGGAAAATTTTTCTATGAGGTGGAAAGTTATAACATACTTCTTAGGAAGTGTTCAGCATAGTCCAAAGATATTTTTAGGTCACTAACATCAAAAATTTAGAGATACCTATTTTGGGAATGGCGGTTTAAATCAAAACAAGTTTTCGCAGAGGTCAAATTTTACATGAAATTTTGACTTTGAAAATTCATATTTCGGGTAAAAAACAACCAAAATTTTATTTTGATACATCGTTGAAAACGTTGGGATGTGTGGAATAAGGGAAAAATAAATTTTTGTGAAAAAAGTGAAAAAATTAAAATTTCGTTGAACAACGAAAAAAACGTTACACTTGACCTCACTTTTTTCGGATTTTTCACTACTAGAACTACTGTGGACAAAGATTAGCCTGCTATGTAGCATAGCTTGAATCCACCCTACGATGCCCGGTTCTATTTTGTGCTTGTGACACGCATTCTTTATTGCTGTATATGTCAGATGGTTAAAAGCATCTGGTATGTCCATGAAGCATCCCACGGCGAATTCCCCCTGTGATAGAGACATTTCGATATTTTGGACTATGTTCTGCAGTGCATGTTCTGTAGACTTAGCCCTAGATCTTAGTTAGAGCACTAAAAAAGAGGCTCTGCTAGGGCCAAACGTGTTTTTTTGCGCATAACTCGAGTAAATCTTTTCAGATTTTCAAAAAAAATTTCAATCGAAAGGTTTGGGAATGCCCAACAATTTATGGCACTTTGGGTCCCTGGAGCCCTAAAGAGGCGGACCCACTAGGGCCCTACTTGTTTTTATACATAAACGGAGTAAATTCCATCCGATTTTCGTGATTCTTTTTCTATTCGATAGATAATGAAAGCCTTAAGAGCATCATCCAACAAAAAATGTGGGCCCGGGCCGAGCATCAGATGGCCGCTAATGTTAGGGTGAATCGATCTAGACAATATATTTTCGAAAAATTCAAACATTTTGAGAACTATAAGTGATAGAAGATCGGTGTCAGTGGCAAACTTTTTTGTCTATGGAAGTATGGGTCAGCAACAACATTTTTTGAAAATATGTCTGGACAAAAAGTTTTTACTTTTTTTTATTTTGACGGTTGCTTGAATATTTGGAGAGACTTTTACACCGTTTCTTCGGACGGGTGTTTCAATATTGCCCTTTCGGCAATTTCCAATCCAATTTAATGTCGACGTAATTTTACACTTAAGAGTTAAGGCAACATTTCGAATCTTTTCGTAACATCAACTCTGTTTGCCACATCTATTCTGATACGTACGAGTCCCTTGCATATGTTTTTGCTCGAATCTGAAATCTTATCCGATTTTCAAAATCTTTTTTTCCGAACAATAACTGAAAAAAATATTACCGAATTGAATTTGGACAAAATCGGTTAAGAACTTCCGAAGTTACGGTCGAAAAAGTGGTCAAAACAAAATTTTTGAAATGTCGCATGTATCATAAAATGTATGTAGCTGTGTCATATACGCCTCTGAGTTGGTACAATGTACAACTTGTCACTAAATATATGCAACATATCTCTAACGTTAAAATCAAAGAATTTTCGATGCATTAATTTAATTAAATCTCAGTAGATACATACCTCGATATGCTTTGCAACTACGCGACGTTTACGCCTTGCGGTACGCATTATATTTACTTTCTGTTATCGAATTAATTCCTACAAAAGCTTAACATTATATTGCAATCTTCGCTTTAGGTTAGAAAGAAATGATTCACTCAAATATCCCTCTGTGTCAAACCGTGGCTTCCATTTTTCATTAGAAGGAGATGTACATAATCTCGAAGTAATTAAGCAACACAGATTTGATGAATTTCCATTTATTGTGTTCTAAAATATTTTCAACATTGAAATTTGTGATCCACTTTGGAATAAAAGAGAACTCCATTTCTCCATTTTAGCACGACGTAGAGTTATTAAGTGTATAAAGACTTTTATTATAATTACATTCTTCTCATTGTTTTCTGCAAAATTACAATGTCTTCATCGGCATAAAACAATACTCGAAATGTTTGCGAGGCTTGAAGGTATAAATTAATTATGCAGATGGCATTAAACGTTTGCACAGGAATTTCCTCACCATTTCCATTACACAGACGTTATAGTGCATGATTCCTTTTGCAACTCGTGTGTATATGTGTAAACGGTACATTGCTTTGAATTAGTAAAACGGATAAACACCCTTTCATTATGGAAACCGTCTTGCAACATCTCTATAACTAAAGCTCGAGGGATGTAAGTCAATTGGAATTGTTCTTACAACCGTAAACATAACGATACACAAAGATTCACAGCTTAAGTTGAAAAATGTGTAGAACAACGATTTTTTTTGTCTTGTTCTCGGAAAAAAGATCAAACCCTTAGAGAGGATTGAAACGGCGATGCCATGAAATAATTTTACCCGAGCGAATTATTATGAAAATCCTGAAAATTGAACAACAATGACAACATCGACTGCTGTAATAAAGATATTTGTTGCGGTATTTCGTTACATTTAGAATTAATCCCCATGATGAAGAAAATAATTTACGGAATTTTCGCAATGCACGAAACAATTTCCGTTTTAATACTTTCGTCAAGGGATCTTCCATAAAATACCTACCTGTGATTTTGACCTACATCACCCGAAAGAAAGTTGAGCGTTTGAAATATACGAGTGTTTAATGTGAAAACATTGAAAAAATTGTTTACTCAAAAACATATACTGCAACACTAAACAGTAAATAGAAAAATTATGTGATTGCTTTACACATTACAAATGCAATTTCAGTCAGAGAACAGAGGCGGCGACTTTGATTTTTGTTACTGGGGGCACAGCTCAGGATGATCTCGTCGACTCAGAAATATCAATAAATTCGATTTGTTGTAGAGGTGTGTTAGGGTGTGTGTGGGTGACGCTTACAAGCTTCGGAACGCAAAAAATTCTTTTGAAATATTTTCACTTTTGATTAAAAAAATGCCGGACCCCACCGATGTTATAGTTTTTCTGTTATTTCAGACACGAAAAAAAATTACTTTTGCATGATGTGTGGAGTACGGGTAGCCAAATTTTTTGCGTGCGAAATCTGAAAGTGCAGAAAAATTATTACGTTGGGAAGGTCCGGCATTTGTGATGCATTTTTTTAATCAAAAGTCAAAATATTTCGAAAGAATTTTTTACATTCCGAAGCTGCAAGCGTCACCCAAATTGATATCAGTTGTTTTGAGAGAAGTGCAAGTGACGAGGACTTGCGTCACGTTTCCCTTGCAAAGGGTGTTTTTGTTGTGATATCAGTAGTTTTGGAAGAAAAGAGGAAACAAATTTTAAAGAAAAAACTTCCGGAGAAAAAAAATTCAGGCGGAAAAAAATTTTCGCGAAACAAATTTCGGCGGAAAAAAAATTTTTCGAAACACATTTTCGGGCGAAAAAAAATTCGGGCGAAAAAAATTGACGGCGAAAAAAAAACTCCGGTGAAAAAAATTTCCGGCGAACCAAATTTTCAGCGAACAAAATTTCTGGCGAAAAAAATTTTCGGCGAACAAAATTTCCGACGAAAAAACTTCCAAAAAAATCAATTTTCCCCCTAAGTCCGTCCCATAGCACCGTCAACCATTTTGTTGGTCACCCGACACACTACACAATCAATCCATCAACTTTTCCTTTGACACCCACATCTATCTTCATCCTAACACAGTTCCAAAATTTTGCTCATATTTGACCCATACTTTGAATCACTCACACACACATACAAAACATTCTTTTATGTGGGATTTATATGGCGCCTTCTAAGAGCTCTGGCGCCCAAACGAGGCCGGCCCCCCCCCCTCTTTTTATAAAATCTCATATGGCGTAGAATGCCCACCCGAAGGCCCCTGCAAAATTTCAAGAAAAGTTATCGAGCCATTTTCGAGCACGAGCCAAAAAAGTCGGTTTTCATACAAATGGCCCTGGAACTAACTAAACCACTAACTAACTTAGGATGTTTCCATTAAGTTTGGATTCTATGAAATAGCACATTTTGTGAGGAAAATGACCATTTTCTAAATGTCATATCTGCGGATCCACCGAACCGATTTTAATGAGTGAAACGACACATCGCCTTAGAATTTTCCGTGGAATTCAGGAAAAAAATTTTCCGGGGTACTTCGCAAGGGGGAGGATGTCAAAACTTAGCTGTATATATGGTTCCGCAGTTACGAAAAAAAAATTTCTTAATTTTTTGTTCGTATGTGGACTTGCGTCACGCTACCGCTACCGCGCGCCCATGTCCTGTTTTTTGTTTCGTGTGTTTTCTTCGTAAGATCGTTCTCTTTACAGATTTGAAATATTTTTATTGGTAACATCCGCGTCTTCGACTCTGTCAGAGGCATTTGCTAATGATTTTTGTCTCTGTAAATTAGAGGTCGTACACATATGACGTCACGCTTGCTATAAAATCCACAAAGTCTATAACTCCAAACTGGTAAGAGATTTTGCTTATAGTACTCCGGCTGCCCCCCAAATACACCCCCTATTTGGGGGGGGGGGGGTAGCCAGAGTCCTACAAACAGAATTTGCTGTCTTCACTAAGTTATGACCGTTTTATGGATACTCATTTTTTATAGCAAACGTGACGTCATATGTGCACGACCCCTTAGACGTCCTAGTGTGTTTAGTCTCGGTGCCTCAGAATCTTTCATTTGAGACCTTACGGTCGGTCAGACCGTTTCAGACATTTGTAAGGACTTTTTTTAACAAGGAACGAGCTCTTCGCCTGACAAAAAAATTAAATTTTACTAAGTTGTACCAAAGTTTAATAAACCATTGAAATGGGTACGTAGTTTAGTCAAAAAGTTAATTCAGTTACGTGACCATATGTGCACCCATACTGTGACATAACACTACTGCCGTAATTTGCATAAAAAACACCTGAGCGAAATATGACAAAAGAATTCTTTTGTTCTATAACAATAGACATGTTTTTTATGCAAATTACGGCAGACTAGGAGTGCAATGTCGGCCTTTATGCAATTTATAATATGTGACATAAGTTTGACTAAATGTTGATTTAAAATTTCCCGGCACTGTGCTGACTCGCACCACATATTTTGTTAACAATAAGCTGAAGTGTAAAAAAACGAATCATAAAACTTTCTTCTTTATTTCGTTTTCACTAGAAATTTTCCGAATTCATCTTGGGATTTAATTTGTGGGGTTTGGTGGAAAACTATTAATTTTTCATTTCGTTAATACATCATTGAGGATGGAACATACAATAACATTTTGCGAACAAGAAATGTGAATCTGTGATAATTCTCAAGAGACGAAATTCTACCCGCTTTTGTGTGGGTTAAAGTCTGTTGCTATTAATCAATATTCCACTTTGTCAACGGCTACCGAGGATGGCACATTACATTTTGAGTTATGTAGACAACAGTTGACTTTATTTTCAACCAAAAATAATGGGAAATGTTTTGGAAATTTGGGTCACTTTTAATGAGGATGTTACAACTTCGTCTATTGCTTATCAAATTTCTAGCTAATTTAGACGTTTTATGATAAAGTTACAAACTTTTAGGATGTATTTTTCCAACAATTAATTAGAACATCCGCGAACTTGAGAGATTTTCCATAAAAATGGTGTCTGTGCTGAACGTTGTCTAAATAAACCTGAAATGAACTAAAGTTTTCCACTTCTATATAAATTAAAGTATGAAATTCATTCAGTGACATAAAGAAAGGTTTCTTTGACACTGATATATTGTTCGGAAGCTTATCGCTGATACCAAAGAAGAAAGAATTGAAAATTACAAAATAGTTACCTATCAGCTCATAACAGACATAAAAAATTTGCTACAGAGAATATGTTGACTTCACATAAGCGTATCCATATGTATAATTTTGTAAATTAGCTATAAAGGCACCACAAGTCAGCATTAAACGAACCATTAACGGTTGAATTTGGAAATTTATGGCACAATTTTTATGTGACATAACCGAAAGGCTCTTATATTTATGGCTTATAAATCCTATTCTTAATATGCTTTTCAATGAAGCATGAGCGCATAAATGGGCTTTCGCTCATAAGACTGTGCTTTTCAAGTTTTTTAGACTGTCTATGTCATATTAGAAGTAACCTGCTCCTTTTATGAAAATTTGTAAAACAATTTTGAAAACACAATTCCCATCCGAACGGGTATAGGATTCTTTTGAAATATACAGTCGATAGGCGGCGAACGCTAGTTGCTGCTTTAAAAATTGTGGGGAAGCGAAACCTGAAATATTGAAAACCACGTTCACATCACAAATAACTATTTGTTCCTTCCTTTTAATTCCACTTAGCGGGGTTTGGGGCAGATTCCCCTTTGCCTGCAGAGCGTAATCGAGCTCGCTTTAGGCGTAAGGGGCCTGGGTCTGGCATTTGTGACGCGACTTTTTGAACACAGGGTAACGTTGTCGTCAAGGAAATGTATGCGTATTTTCAGCGCAAGCGTCACCTCCACTGATATCATTAATTTTGGAAGTAGACATTAGGGACTGCGTCACACTTTACCTTTAAAAAGGTTTTTGTTGTGATCGGTTTTTACCGGTTGCATTCCCTAATACTGAAATTTTTACCGTGTAAGTGGCTTCATTTTATCAGTGGACGTAACAAAATTCATATCGAAGACGCAAATTGTGGCTGATGGATAAATGTTGGAAAAAAGTTAGACTAGAGCCGTGTGCCGGCGTTTCGTCGGCTGGGTCTTGAAGACAGTCTCTAGCCTTTGGACTGCATCCTTGACTTGTCCAATGTTCAGCAAGACAGCAAGACTCGTAAATGTCAGTGGAACAAATTATTTGAGTTCTGTCGACTTAAAATCGATTGTTAGCCGAATGTTTGATTCTCTGCACGCTTTTCGTGAACTCAAGTGGCGCATACGTACACAATGTTTTAAGATTAGTAAAATGCAAGCCAAAAACAATCTATTAATGGCAATAAAGTAATGCCCACTCTTGCCGAGTGTTATTTTGTAGTTTTTGGTCACTAACAAATTTTTCAGATATTTTGTGCGATGAGGACGGACTGAGAGCTTAAATTACTTTCGCCTTCGCCAACCTATTGTAATCGTTTAAACGAACGTTTAGTTTACAAAAACTTTAAGATAAGCTTCTAAAATGTGTCGGCAGCGGCTCAGCCAACGACTTACTTTCGGCGCCTCTAATGCCTCCGAAATTCTTGCAGCTGAGAAATATATGATTCTTGGCAAAGAACGCATTTAGTTCATGTTTTTAATTGCTAAATGACTAAATCTACTCAATTTGAGCACAACAAAAACGTGTTTTCCCACAAAAATTACAAAAATACCCGCCTTAATCCAGCACAATGCAAGATGTAGCATTAAAACATCTGAGAAAGCTTTTTCTGTAAACTAATCTCTGTTTTTATTTTCTTCTTTGCTTTTCGTTTCTATTCTGTTTTATCAACCAATCAATTCAGTTTGTTGTTTCTATTAAATCATTTCGCCTTTGATGTTGTGTTTCCAAAAAATAAATAAGTTATTTAAATGATTTGTTTTGCTGATATCTTTTAAAAGTATTGTTGATAAGTTGTTGGAAAAGCGTAATTGAAAAACGTAGAAAATTTTAATCATCAGATTCGATTAAATAGAAGCACAAAAAACCGTCTAGTCTGAAAGAATAAATTTCAATTTATGAGGTTTCGTCATCGTGCCATGCTTACATTTGTGAAGGTCACCTTCGTCTTCTTGACATAGTTTGCTACTCCATCAAGAGTGAAGGTTTGGGAGAGCATTGAGTAACTTTTTGATGAAGAGGAAGATTCGAACTAAATAGTTATTTATGCAGCGCTTGACATGAATATTTTTTTCTTGACGAAGGTTGAAAGCGGAAACTGACAAAAGAACAATTTCGTCCCATAGCACCGAAGTTTATTTGTTTTGTTTTATTTCAGGCTCTGGTTGACAATGTTACATTCAATGAAATTTTAAGGATTTTAAAAAATTTAGATTAGCATATCTCCAGTTTGCGCAACAATTCTGGAGCTACTAATCTAGTTTGCGTTCTAAGGCAGGGTTTAAATTCAAAGAAAAACCTTTCTAGTCGAGTGAAAATCAATTGGTAAATTTAAGGAAAAATTGGATAATTATATGGATGTTACAATAGGTAGATTTCAAAAATTTTATGAACTTAAATCACAACAAAAACCCTTTTAAAAGGGAAATGTGACGCAAGTCCTTCTTCCTCCTTCCAAAACAACTGATATCAATTTGGGGTGACGCTTAAAGCTTTGAAACGCAAAAATTCTTTTGGAATGTTTTCATTTTTGATTAAAAAAATGCGTCACAAATGCCGGACCCACCAATGTTATAGTTTTTCTGTTCTTTCAGCTTTCACAACGCAAAAATTTGTCATTATGTATGGCGTATTTTTGAACAGGAAATCAAATTTTTGCGTATGACAGCTGAAAGCGTAGAAAAATTATTACATTGGGGGGCCGGCATTTGTGACGCAT
>CM055404.1:149026132-149039471 GCA_029228625.1 Pseudolycoriella hygida | reverse complement strand
ATTTCAAAAAAACTATAAAAATATGTTTTTCCAATAAATTTTTGTTAAAATTTGTTTTCAAAAAAATTTTTGTTAAAATTTTTTTTCAAAAAATTTTTTTCTACAACATCCCACATTATCCCACACACTTACCACATCATACCACACACTTCCCACATCATCCTACACGCTTCCCACATAATCAGACACACTTCCTACTTCATTCGATACATTTTCCGTTTCATTCCACACCATTTCCAATATCCCACAATTTCCATTTATTCCCAAAACTTTTTTTTTTTTGTTTTTGCGAAATATCTGAACCAAACACATCACAAGTTTGACAAATAAGTTCAAAAAAAGGTTTGTACAAATTATAAAGCATTTTGAGCATCTTGAGATTAAATTTTTTTTTTTTTTGGAACACTTCCCACTTCATTCCACACACTTCCCACATCCTCCCACACACTTCCTACATCATCCTACGCACTTTCCACATCATTGCACATCATTTTCGGTCACTTCAAAAAAAAATTTTTCTCACAGTCGCTCTACGGCAGCGTAGCTCATTTCGCACCACTTTGACCGACTCCTGGCAACGAGCCCCCCAACCGATTATCACACGACCGGTTCCGTTTGCTTCGATATCTTTCATTTGATACCCCATTCACCGCGATGTGACCACTACCGGCCGAGATATAGCCGAAGAAGTGCTCCCGTCGCGTCGGTGGATTTTCATATATGGGGGCTGCATGGAAACTTTGAAGGCCAATAACTCAGTTCCAAGATTTTTTTGGGGGTAGCCACCGGCTGAATTTTCCATTTGGGACCGAAACTGAACTTCCCTAAAAAATTTTTAGGAAATCGCCCGGGCGGTTCTCGAGAAAAAAAAAGTAGATAGATACATATATAGATAAATACATCGTTGACACACAACACAGGAATAAAATTTTGATTATTTTCAAACATATTTTTACCATTTTTATATGGAAATTGGTCATCTTTGATTGACGATATCTCGGCTCGTTTTCAACCGATTTTGATGATCCAAAGTAGGTTGGAATCAGGATAGGAAGTAGTTTTTTTTAAAATAATTTGGAGGGGGAGGGGGGCAGGGGGAAAAAACTCCAAAGTTCGCCTATACATCGTGTCTTGTCCCTAAGGTTTTTGTATGGATTTTTTTGATTTTGTGGACGTTTTTTTGGGGTTTGAGGACTGCGTCACGCTCTCCGCTACCGCTCCGAGCATGATTAGACCTAAATACTAGAATGCTTTTTAAATCTTCAATTTTTGCTGTCTTCAATTGTTTTTTTCCCAATTTTTATAAGCAAATTAGTTCTCAATAAAAAATAGAAGTTCTAATACAAAATCAGATTGACCGACAAATCACCTTACTTATGTGGTTCTTAATTTTTTTTGCTCGCTTCGCTCGTAATGTATTACATAATGGTGTGCCAAAGCGTTTGAGCCGTACATACCACTGTTAATACGTAGCATGTACGTCAGAAACGTTCAATGTGCATGTTTAACGTACGCTTCTTACGCAGGACGTACATTTCAACGCCTTTATGCACTAACCAACTTTTACCATTGTTCTTCAATGGAAAAAGGTGATTGCTGCATAAGGTCACCGATTTAGTTCGTACGTTGACACCAGTGTAATAACTGTTAAAAATAAAGTTAAACGATTAGAAGTACTGACTGGCTCAGCGGTTAAGTCAAGGATTGGAGTGGAGTCATGAGTTCGAAACTAGCCGGGGTAAGAAATTTTCATATGCGTTTTTCACTGAAATAAAATTCTGTAGCGGCGTCAAAAAAACTCGAACGAAATATTGCCTTATATCTTGTAATTACGTTCACATTAAATTGGATCGGAGGTTGCCGAAAAGGCAATATTGAAAAGCCCGTCCGAGGAAACGGTGTAAAAAAAACTTGACCCCCAAATAGAATGTTCTCTTCAATTTTCTCTACAACATAGCCCTAAGTAGAGGCCTCGGACACATAATTCCATGGATTAAATTGCTTCCCTCAATTTGCTCTGCAACATAGAAAAAAAATTTCTTTGGTTAGGACCTAAGCCCCAATCGGGCAGGGCCCAAATTTGGTTTTGAATACAATTTGGTACCCGGTTACCTCTCAAATAGAAAAAGAATCAACAAAAGCAATTAGGATTTTCACGAACAAACACGTTGGACCCTAGTATAAACTCAGTTTTGGGACCTGGCTGAGTCCAAGGGCCTCTAATCAAAACATTTTATTTTATTTGATGTGAGACATTCCTAGACCTTTCGAATAAAAAAAAAATATTTTGAAAATTGGAATAGATTTACTCGAGTTATGTTCAAAAACACGAAGAGTCCTAGCAGAGACTCGTTTTTAGTGCCCTAGCTAAGTCCAAGGACTCAAATCCAAAAACGTTTCTTCCATAAATTGTCGGCCCACATCTTTCAAACAAAATTTATGAAAATTGGAAAATTTGCTTGAATTTTGTACAAAAAAACAAAAACCACTTAAACGGACCTACCTTGGCGGCCCTTGGGCCGACAGTGCTCAGATTCAATCCAGTGAAACATTTTTGGATTACCTTTCAGAGACAAAAGATTTTGAAAATCTGTTGAGTTTTACTCGAGTTATCGTGTTGACAGACAGACGAGCGGACTTTAGACCCTTAAACGAAAAACCCACAAACTCCCGGGTTCCGATCCGGGTAGTTACAAACTTCGTGGTAAACGCAATAGACCCCTTTTCGAAGAACTTCATACCTTAGTATGGGTCTAAAAACGACAACTTCCATTGCCACATATCAATCATCAGCAACAAAAGTAACAAGGAAGACATTTTGCCCTCAATAGGAAAAAAGAAAGTCGGCGCCTCTGAGTTGCAGAATATTTAAATGGTCCAACTAATTTCCTCAAAATGCCATTAGTCCATTCATCCAAACAGCTTTCATAAACATGCCAAAAGCACTTGCCTAAGTTTAACATTCCATTCCCTACCCAGAAATTGAACTTTTATTAACAGATTTTATCATTCGAATTTACACAATTTATACAACGCAATCGGAGCATTTTATAAACAGTCTTCTATTTACACGTAGGGATAATAAATGTTCAACTAGAGAGAGAATATTACGTTGCGATGTCAGACGTCCTTTGCATTTATATTATGAATTTCAAATTTTATGCAACATTCTCGGTTAACTGCATAACTGTCTACGAAAGCCTTTGGTGTCTGTAGAAAATCAATTTTTACAGAATTTTAGGCGAGATGCTTCAAATGTTGTACTTTCTTCACATTTTTATTAAATTTCATAAACTTTCAATAAATAAATACATTTTATAAATATATTTTACAATTAATGAGATGTAGCAATTAGTGAAGGATCCATTTTAGTGAATTATAAGAAAAGTGAAAGTTACACTTCCCTAATAATTCGCTAATGTGATACAATCCGCTTTTACGTTAAAAGACAGTCTAATCCTCTGATTCTCGCACAACTGGATGAATTACAACTGATGCCCCTGTACACCCAACTGTGTCGGCAATGTAATGATGGAAATTACTTTCAATTGTCCACATGTATCGCTTTTGTCCAGGCATAACTTGGGTGGCTAAACGGCATTCCGCTCCCTTTTGAACTTCAAGGAAATTACTTGACTTGAAGCAGGTTTCGGTATTCCACAAATAAATGTCGCTTAATCCTTTGTATCGCAAAAACAACGACGATCCATTATCGGTTCCAAGCAATACAATTGGCTGGCCGTTTGGTTTCGGTCCAACATCCACCACTGATCCAGACCCTCTGCCTCGTCGCAAATGTTCCGTTTTAATCGAAAATAGACGTGGCGAACCCAAGTAAGTGAAATATACAACATTTGTACCATTTGGCTTGCGAATGAGCACCATGTAAAGAACATCGTTGTGGGGGCCATCCTTTACAGCTACTGGTAAAACGATACGATAACTTTTGTTTTCGGTAACGTCATGAACCAAAATAGCACGTGATCCTGCATCTGCAATGTATCTGGAAATAGGAACAAAGGTTTTTTTTAATTGTTTTATTTATTGTACAAAATATTTTCAATGTTCTCGAAAAACACGAACACGACAAATAAATGTTATCGTGAAAAAAAAAGTTGATTGGGTGAGGAAGACCCGTACGTTACGAGGATGAACAGAATAGATTCATCAAATCAATAAAGCACGCATGAAGTCTCGGTCATTAAAAAAGGATGTACTCACTTAGGGGCGTCTTTGTAAAGTGTAGTAAAGAGTTTGTCCGGAGGGAGAAAGATAATATAGGCCGATTCAAAGATAGAACTTCGAACAGTTACCGAAATCTTCGATCATCTTGTGTTTCAGACACAACGAAATACTGGAATGAGAGCCATGCATTTACAAATCAGCATATGACCCGAGGACCACATCTCAAACTAGAAGGCGTTAATCTTCCCCGACGAGAGTGGTTCAGCGGTTCAGATCAGGTCATTTTTCGGGGGTCAAATGAATCGATGGCGTTATCGTGACTCTCCGCTCTCCGCACTGTGATTGTGAAGACAAAATTGTCCAGACAATCGATCAGATTTGGAGTGTATGCCCTCAACGGAAGTTCATTGGTGCCATTCAAGATCTACATAGTGCGCACATAGAAGCGATAAGGTGGCTGAGTGAGTTGGACATTGCAAATTGAAGCTTCAGTGAAAATGAATAGAAATGATCTCTTTTACGATCTCATACGATAAAAAAAAAACAGACACAACAATAGAAAAAGAATGCTGAAAACCGCTCTCTTCTTCCAATCATTTATGAATTCTCTCAAAAGAATCGATTTATTGGAGCGAGTCAACTCTGACAATATTCAAGATATAAGCCTTAAGGCCCATTCACAAATGACGTCACGCTTGCTATAAAAAATTAGTATCCATAAAAAGGTCATAACTCCTGCAGTACAGCAAATTTTGTTTATAGGACTTTGGCTAACCCCCAAACAGAGGGTGTGTATAAACAAAATGTCTGACCAGTTTGGAGTTATGAACTTCGTGGACTTTATAGCAAGTGTGACGTCATTTATGAACAGCCCCCTAGATGTTCAGCTCTCATATAGCAACTTGAGTCATTCTTACCGTTTATGAAATTTAAAATCTATTGCAAACTTTTAAGGAAGATATAATGGAAAGATAAGGTTTACTACGTTCCATGAGAAAAGCACTTTTCCAAGAACGTAAATTAAACTTTGCGAAAAAACAAACAAAAAACGTTAGCTTATCGATAAGTTTTGACGAAAAATGTGTGACGCATCCGCAGAAAAATTCCAACAATATGGAAAAATGGTGGTAAATTTTTTTTATAATTTCATAATTATTAGTAGATTACAGTGGGGGATGCGGAAATTAGTCATTACATGAGGAATTAATTTTGTGAAATGAGCCAAACTCAAGAGGGTGTTTTTAAGCAAAAAGCTTTGAAAACTGTTTTTGACGAGTGTAGAGTAGGGTAGTTTTTTCGGGGGGTAAGGTCGGGAAACCAGTTAATTATGGGTCTACAGTGTACGGAAGAGGAAAATATTGGGCCCGTATTTTTTTATAGAAAGTTTTAAACGTTTTTCGCGGCGCGAAACGTAAATTCATTCATATATGCGAACACGTTGGTTAGAGCAGCAATAAAGATATACACAATATATCTGAACCACTCTAACCAACGTGTTCGCATATATGAATGAATTTGCGTTTCGCGCCGCGAAAAACGTTTAAAACTCACTATAAAAAAATACGGGTCAAATATTTTCCTCTTCGGTACACTGTAGACCCATAATTAAGTGAATTCCAGACCTTACCCCCCAAAAAAACTACCCTAGTGTAGAGTTTTTATCCCGAGCCGAAGGCGAGGTATACAATTACAAGAGTAAAAAAACAGTTTTTAAAGCGAGTTGCTTAAAAATACACGAATGAGTTTGCGAGTGTCACGAAATTATCCAGAATGGATGACTTATTAAGCATCCCCCACTGTATGCTGTTTTACTCGGTGTCCCAACCGAAAACGCGTCATTACATGCAGATATACATGTAATGAGAAGTTTCCGGTGGGGGCTACATGTAATGAATAGCATGTAATGAATGACATGCAATGAATAATTTCCGTGGGGTGCACATATACATGTTTGCGGTGGGACAACGAGTAAAGATATATATCGATAATGATATATTGATATTTGATAATCAAAGTTCCTAGCCTTGATTGAAAAGTCACAAAAAACGATAAAATGCTTATCGAAAAGTTAGCAGGTTTCGACTGGCTTTCAGCGACAGCATTTCTGGGATACGTTGCTCCTAAGCGAACGCAGAAAAGAACGACATCATTACGCATATCTCTGCCACAACCCTCTGAACAAAACAACAAGACTCTGATACTTCGGACCGGCCTGAAAACGGACTATGTTTCCCATCGGCCTTTTTGTTTAACAATTTGTTGTAAATGTTCAGTTGTTACTTTAATATTTCAACCCCGAGTTTCAACAATAAGAAAAAAGATGAGAAAAAAAAATTAACCCCATTCATGCTGACATAAGCTTTTATGGTTTTATTAGTCACGACCGACGCCTGAACGTTTTTCATGGTATTCTGTCGAAAGAGTGTAGCGTATGCATATAAACACAACTTGCAACATACAGGGAAATAAAACAAGAAAAAACATTTGAGTTGGGAAAAAATGCGAAATCTTAAAAACGTTATGTTCGTTTCATGTTGGAATGGTGTGATTTGTTAGCTTTTGTGGTCGGTCAAGACTCAAGATGCCAAATGATAACATTTATTTCTGCTCTTTTGAACTTCAGTCATTTTTTGCGTAAAGTGGTTTATTTTTTATTCTCGTATTTTATTTTAGCCTTTGATTTATGTAATTGGTTCCCAGCAGTTTTGTTGTTTCGGAAATATCTTAGCATTGCGTTAAATTCAAATTTGATATTAAAGCGAATGCTTGCAGTGTCCAAGTCCATACAACAAGCTGGCTATACTTCAGTCCTCATACAGCAAGCCCTTTGTAAGATTTTAAATGGCATTTATTTCATGTTCGACATAAGGCCAAAAAATGGGAACCCTTGACTGCAAAAAAGTTTCCCCAAATGTATCAAAATCCTCAACAGCATACAGGCGAAATCAAGAAATCATTGATTTAGCTACATTCAACGGTCAAACTTAAAGCGCTAGAGCTGAAACTCTCTTTCCAACTCTCAAAAAATTACCAATATACCACTGTTAGTACGAATTTAGGATAGGAACCTTGAAGAAAGAATTTTGAATTATCTTTAGACCCGTACGAAGCTTGTGTCTTACACGTCGACTACGACGCTGTCAAATTTTCAAGCAAAAGTTTGTTAGTTGTTGGACCCGTCCGAAGTTAGAAGGTCCTATACGTTTACTACAAACAATTTTAATCAGTTTTAATGATCTACCCCATGATCGAGGTGGCAGTTGGGGGGATGCATTTATTATCGTCTAAATTTTTTTCCAAACGGCTCAACCGAGCACCCTAAACTTTTTTTCCCTGAAAGATACATGCGTCCCATGCTTCAAGTTCGAAGATGAGCAAAATCGATCAAGTGGTTCCGGAGATGTGGTCGAGGAAGTGGCCAAAAACATGGTTTTCGAGGGTCGGTGAAGTTTTTACGCAAATATCTCAGCAAGCTTAGTACGGAAATTGCTCTTGTTGGTGTCAAATGAAATGATTTGATGTCAGAAAATTGGGAAAAAATTTTTGTGGGAATCGGGTCAGGGGTCGGGCCACCGGGACCAATGGAATCGACGAAATTGAGTTTCTTGGCCATGGCCATATACGCAAACATTTTTTCGTCTATATTTACCGTCAAAAGCAAAGTTTTAGAGAATGAAATTTTAGAGAAGACGTGTGACGTGTCTCAGAGTTTTGGGTAAAAATGCCTCAATCCTGGGACATGACCACTTCTAGAATTAGGAGGGATGCTCCATATGTCTAGAACAATAAAAGGTAAAAAGTTGCTTCCAAATGCAAAGTGGTAGAGAATAAAATTTTAGAGAACACTTTCCTCAAGGTTTTGGGTAGAATTGCCCCAATCCTGGGATATGACTACTTCTAGAATTGGGAGGGATGATCCATATCTCTAGAACTATAAGAGGTAGAAGAGGTAGAGCTTCTAAAGGCAAAGTTGTATAGAACAAAATTTTAGAGAACACGTGTTTCAGGGTTTTAGGGAAAAATGGCCCAATCCCTGGATATAACCATTTCTAGATTTTGAATGTTCTGAGAAGTGCTTCGGCAGGGTCTTTGACATTACCTTGGGTAATTTCTATGGATCTTTGAAATTCTTATATTTATAAAAGAACATAAAACTTTGGACTGTTTGCTTATACTATATTTAGATACGTTCGAGTATTTTTGTAAGATTTACTCTATTTGCCACATCTATTCTGTTTGTCACATCTATACGTACGGGTCTTTGGTTATGTTTCTTATTTTATTCGAACAAAAGAGCCCTCAGAATAAAATGGAATAAGCTAATTTCAAGAGCTTAGTGTACTCAACAATTCCTCTCTTAATCCAACACAATCGTACTTTTGCCCTGCACTGATAAGTAAACCACTTCTATATTTATAACATTTTCACGTTGCCCTCCATCTCCAAGTACGTACTTGACTTTCTGTAAGTACCTAATTGCTAAAAGCGCACTTATGCACTTTTGGTTGATTTTATTTCTTTTTTTGAGCGAGTTTGATTTTTGCGAAAATTACGTAAAATTACCTATCGAAAATAAGCTCTCTGAATAAACACATCATAATGCAACTAATTTCTGAGTATTAATTCCAACCGGATAACTTTCTGTATATGCAAAAGAAATTATCTTGTAAAATGATTCTCCCCATCCAAGTAAGTTATTCGCAAGCTCAGTGCTACAACATCTAATGTAACAGCATTTACCACACTAATTTCACCGCTTTAAAATGCCATGATTGAATGGGAGGGAAGTTAACATGAAAATAAAATTCCGTATACACTTTTTTACCCTGTGAATATTTCTTGGGACTTTCTTCTTGGTATTTTTTGTCATTTCAATAAATACAAGTAAGCGGAGCGTAACAAGGTCTACAATTCAAAAGCATTGTAAAAGAATAAACGATCGGCGTCAATGAAAGAACATAATTTAAACACATGCCAATTAAAAGCATCCGAAATTTGGAAGGTTTACACAAAAACCATCAAAAAATTTATATTCAGTTCGACATCTGAATAATTGAAATTATAATTCGTTGATTGAGTTGGTTTTAATAAAGTTGAATGAATTCCTAAAAGCATTGGAGTATTTTAGAGAATGTTGGTTTCTTAATTTTATTGAGTCATAATCCAATGGAAAGTACGTTTTGGTATTACAATTTGAAGTTGATGAAGAGACGTATCTACGGACGGGATGATAATAAAAATTTGAATGGTGCAAGTTGGAATTGGGATGATAGAGTACGTATAGAGTCTGACAACTCAGTTAGATACACACAAATTAGTAATTTTGCAATTCACCAGCAAAATACGCTTTTTCGTGCGTTATTTTGGTGTCCCATGAAGTCATTTTCTCGCGCTAGTGCGTATATTGTTTTTTACGTACTCGTACGGTAAATTTTCTTTACGCTCTGAATGAAAGTAGACGTAAATTTATTTCATTTATTCAAAATAAAAAAATTAAAAAAAAAAGCTCGTTTTTGTTGGTGAAGTGCAAAAAACGTGGTTTGATACACGTAAGTATGCTGGTAGTTTAACGAACACAATGTGTTGCCGAACTTGCCTTCGGCTCGTATCGGCAATCTCTCATCTAGTGCGTTAAATTACCTTCATACGCCACCTACATCAAAAAGTACTATTTTCTACCAGGGTAGGTATGATGGTGTTATATGATATTATGCACGAGCTAGCGTGCTTTGTGTTAATACATATCAAGTAATAACCGTCATATAGTAAGTAATGATTGTTACTTAGAATGTACACCAATACATTCTCGCCTCATACAGTAAACAATATTGCAATCAGCCTTGAAATCTACAGTTACCGACTACTAAGTCATTGTGGAACTCTAGTGTGCGTTATATATGCATAAAGGTTGAAGTTAGTTAAAATCTTTAGTCAAAGTTGTCACAGTACATTACATTTGTGCTTCCAAATTGGTTGTTTTGACTTTAAGGAAGTTTTGGAAACACTTGCGTACAATATTTTACATGTTGACGCACTTACCGAGCAGAAACATGTACATTACAACAATATGAAGTATATCACGTGATGTGTACGTACATGAGAGCTTGCTCGAATGTTGATACAAATATACGTCGAGTTATATACTTGATAGTATCGAACAATGTTTTAATATGTATGCGAGAGTGTTTGGCACGCTTTTGACGTTTGATTTAAGTAAAATTTGTTCTCAATTATATATTTTTCATTTCTTGACACCAACACCGTCTTGCACATAAACTTGTATATATTTATGTACCTCTTGCTTAGGGATGGGAACTTCTCAAAATTATCGGTATCGATAATTAGAGGAAATTATCGATAGTTGATTATCAAAATGATTATCGATAATTTGATAATTATCGATAATTATCTAATTATCGATAGTCAAAAAGTTATCGATAATTATCAAATTATCGATACTTATCAAATATCAATAATTATCAAATTATCGATAATTGATTGAGAGCATCAAAATTTTACATTTTAATTCGATGGAGAACTTAATTTTAAGCAAATGGATTACAGCCCCTAAATTTTTAATTAATAGTTATTAATATTTTAAGTAACGATTTCTGATGTACTTATGTTGATTATTAACATACTTTAATAGTTATCAAATATTTATACAAGTATAAGTTTATCAATAATTTGGCAATTATCGATAATTTGACAATTATCGATAAATTGATAATTATCGATAATTTAATAAGTATCGATAATTTAATAATTATCGATATTTTGATAATTATCGATAACTATCAATTATCGATAATTATCAATTATCGATGATAATTTTGATAAAAATATAAAAAACCCTATAGATAATCGATAATTGATTATCAGTTTTATTATCGCCCATCACTACTTTTGCTAAAATTGTTATTTTGACGCTCGTACCGCCATGCCCACAAGTCAAGATAACAATTTTAGCAAGAGGTGCATAGAATATTTTAATGCGATTACGACACCTCGCCTTTGGCTCGGATATCGCAAACTTTCGCAGATGTGTTACAACTGAATTACATAGCCAATGCAGTTAATAACTATTATCTACCGAGAACAGATATATCGAGATAATTGAAAATGGTCTAGACTGTTCAAGGTAGATAAAATTATTTTGTTATCTTGCGGTTAGAAAACTCAACATTCCCGGATCGGTCAAAGTCATTTTTTCGTATTTTCTGCAAGGAAGACAACAAAATACAATACTGTCTTGCTGGGATTTTCTTCGACGCGTGGAATGTAATCCTCGCTTTCGTCTCGAAATACTGTATAATAGTGCACTCTAAAGTTCATTAAAATAAAAATGAAAAAATTATCCCCCACAAAAAGCTTGGGCACGAACAAAATACAAGAGATGAACCCCTTTTTAGCCTCACTTCTTCTTTTAATACACTTAATTGTGAGCTGAAAAAGCGAATATACGACGTGATAGATAAAGAAAATTTCGAAAAACTGTGGAATTAACGAGTGTAGTAAAAGAGCTTCATTATTTTTCACCATGAGATGTATATATGTCTACAAAGTTGTTGAAAAATGCATTCGAATTACATAAATTGGGTCATCATTTAATGAAAAAGTAACTGGAAAGTAAAGTAAGTAGCAACTATTTATCATTTATATATTTCATTTGAGACGAATAAAATTGTGATCCGATGATGAGGTAAGGTTTTCGTTTGTTGGCACTAATCCACGCTTTTAGTACGGCGTCAGCTTATGTCAAATTGTATGATGAAATTCATGGTGTCTATAGTGTTTATGTAATTTCGTATACTTTGACATGAGAAGATCTCGCACTGAACTCGTGTATTTTATTTGGCTCGACGTTGGACCACTATATGGCTCGCACAAAAAGTTAAGTGCTATTCATCGAATTATCAATATGTGAACTATTCATCACTACGCGACCACTTCAGTGAATATATTTTTCAATTTGCAATTAGTGCAGAAATGCCGTAATTAAAATAACAATGTGAAATCCACTCTTGGAAAAAATATTGTTAGACCCATGCGATGACGTACGCAAAAATGATTTATAAGTTAGCTTTTGGGTTTGTGGAATATCGAGTTTACATACGAACTTTTCCCTTGACAGATGATGAAAGTGTTGATAACAAGTTCGGTTTTAGGTCAACGATGTTGTATAGAAGTGAGAGTTGGGTAGACTGAGGTTGACGTTACGTGGTTAGTGATTAGTGAGATAGCCGCCATACCAGACTTGATACAGGAACGTACGGGTCGTCACTCATTTATTTTTGTTTATTTTATTTATTGTATAATATTTAAGTGACTTTTCATATTTCATTTTCAGCCAATTAATATTTCATTAGTTCATTCGTTTCATTGCCACTTCTGTGGCTTCATACACAGAAAATTTATTTGAGTATCGCTCCAATATTTCAATTGAAATATTGTTGTGACATAAGGCAATTATAATTAAGATTTATAAATGTTTGATTGAATAGCTACGTTGCAAATGCAATTTTTCGTTGGGAAACCATCTAAACAACACTTTAACATGTTATTCCAACAATTTTCCATCGTTCGTAGGAAGGGACCTAGTTGTAAAATAACAGTTTACTTCTACTTAACCAAGAACCGACTATGTCAATCTTCAAATTGGCACACGAATTTACGGCTTGTTTAACATTTCTACTCACAAAATAAATTAACATGAAACTGGTGTACTTGAGAGCTTCGTGTAGATGTAATCCGGTTGAAGAAGATGTTCTACGAAAACAAAGAACAATAAATGTACATTCGGGTTCGGGGAAAATACCTAAACTTGATCGTACTCTAAGAAATTTAAGGATAGTTGCTCTTGTCTGTTTCCATCATGTTTACCGTCGTTTGCATGCAAACGTAATACGTCACCCGGAGGAAATTTTGATTTCACACAAAAGCTGAACTTTTCAATTTTTCCTTCCTGATGATTCGAGACCTAAGAACCGAGGGGTGACGCACTTCTGTGGTTTATGGAATAAATGGGAATAAATGGAATAAATATTGGAATAAATGGAATAAATTATAATTTTTTCAAATTCGTCAAAACCTCAAATAGACTTGATTTTGATGGCAACGCACACAACAAACCATACTAATGTGTCAAAAAGTG